>SNQJ01S0048032.1:4802-27724 GCA_010110895.2 Picea sitchensis
TTTTATAATTTTCAATCATACTATAATTAATTTCTAGATTTTAAACAATGATAAAAAATGATGGAAGCTTTCCCTTTCTTGCTTATTTGAATTTGTCCTATATGTGTTAAATGTTTGGTTATTATTTTATATTATAATGATGATTTATTCTTTAATTAAATATTAATACCTTTGATTTTGAATATAGATGTTATTTTTCTCCTTTATTTACAAGAATATATTATTTTCATCAAATATAATTTATTGAAAAAATTAGTAAATGAATTTAAAAGAAAACCTTATTAAAATATGATAAGCCTATGGAGGGAGCTCTGGTCGAGACTATCTTGAGCCTAATTCAGAATTTGACAAGCCTATCTCCGATCCCCATCAAATTAAATGAGGATATTAGAGTTTAGAAATGGTAGCTAAAGGAAATAAGAAATGTTTAAACCTAAACAATCTACTTGGTGGTGCTAATACCGAGAGTTTGTTAAAAGTGGTAAATTCAAACTCTAACAAGCTTCTTGGAATGTTATTACCAGATTTTTTTGTTGTTCACACTTTGCAAGATTCATGAGGCATATAAATCTAGAGCTTCAATATGGATCCCAAGATATCAAGTCGAAGGAATAAACCAAATGCATACAAGGTATACATTAGTATTAGACAACCATAAAATGATTGTATATAGAGAAAAAAGTCTAAATTGATGTTCAAATATGTTATAGGAAACTTGCAATGTTGTAACCAATGTTTTTTTAAGCAAAATTTCACTAATTTGGCTAAATTTTTTCATATTTTCCATAAAAATAAAAATTGTAGCCTAATTTATGATAATAATTCTCCATATATTTATATTTTTCACCTAAAAATAAAATCTTTCCATGAATATATAATAGACCTCCTTAAATTTTTCACCAAATCCATGATTCCATATTTTAAATTTTTAATGAATATTCACTACATTTGAAGTTTAATGTATTTATTGATGCTCTTGGGAATACCATGAACTTATATTGGAAATCAAGTAAGTATTTGTATGAAGCAACATTTTTTAATATTTAACTTGACTTGTTATGTTCACTTATTTCCACATGTATATGGTATACCACTTGGAAATAATGGAGCAGTTGATAGTTACGTAGATGAACTCTACATCTCAGTTAA
Organism: Picea sitchensis; assembly: GCA_010110895.2. NCBI lineage: Eukaryota > Viridiplantae > Streptophyta > Pinopsida > Pinales > Pinaceae > Picea > Picea sitchensis. Next base: position 5,952 of record SNQJ01S0048032.1, read on the forward strand.
TGTAGATCTTATTTTCCTGGTGTTTGTTGTAACCGTCTAAGTAGAACCAAATCCTATATAATGATGTAATGAGTCTTCAATCAATAATAGATTGTGAGCGTAGCCTCACCAATGTTGGTTTCTCCTAATTCTAAGTTGGTATCAAAGCCACATTGGAGATCCGTGAAACACAACTCTTTGAGGCGAGATCCAAAGTGAAAGATCTCGAATTGATTTGGAAAAATCACCAGTGTCCCCCTATACAGTGTTAGAGGAGTGTCGACGCCCTCACACTTACGAATGGAGCCAACATATATCTTGGAGATGACCACGCTCATCAGATCAAGGGATACAAAGACATTCCTATGACTTTGTTGAATGGTACTGTTCGTCATAGGAATGTCTCTGTATCCCTTAGTATATAGTGTTTTCATCTTGGAATCTTTTAGAAAATGTTCTATGTATTTCTAAAGATATTTTCTGATGACATTGTTTTTTGTTGTAAGGTGTCTTTCATTTATATGAAAGGTTGATTTGTCTTTAAATGTTCTAATAAAGGATTTATTGTTATTTTTTTGTCAATGATGCACAAGTGACACACATGTATTGGTTTCATGTATTGGTGTTGTTGCTTAATTTTCAAGGTATTAACAAAATATTAATAAGTTATCGCCTCAAGAAAATGATACATTTTTTTATAAATATGATTTGATCACCAAATAGTTTGATAAGTTATAAATTATATGATTTGAAAAAAGAAACATTGGTCACAACTCGTATCCTTTTTGTCATGTAGTATATCTTTTGGTTTGGTTTTCTCTTTATTGTGTAAACACCAAGCTCCAAAATAACATGTCTACCATTTCCCTTACCTGTAAATGCCTATAGTCATGTTATGTGATTGAACTTGGGTATGTGAAACATCTTGGGAATATCCATAAAAGCCTATTTTATGTAGCTTCCTTGTAGTTGAAACCTAGAAACTCCTTCCTGAAATAGATTTGTCAGCATTGTTTGCACTTGATTTTGAATTTAGTAGCGGGATATTTTCATCAATAATACCCAACTTTTTACTATTTATTTCAACATCTAATGGATTCATAGTGGAAATATTTATGATAATGTCATTTCTCAAATTTGTTAGGGGCATCCAGTTAGATATTATCTCTCGATTGTGTCCTTTTAGAATCAACATGATACAAAGTTCCCAACTCATTAAGATATAACACAATTTTCAAATCCTAAAAAACATCTAACGATGAACTTGGGGTAGTTCCATGTATTTGTTATGATTGCAAGCTCTCACATGAATTTGGATTCAAGCTACCTCATAGAAATATATATGGAATTTCATATATAATGATAGTTGTCTATTATATATATTTCAAAAAAAAAAAAAACACATCAGAATTTTGATGACTTAATGACATACTTGTAGAATTTTTATAAACATGCAACTATTTCGACCTAGTTCTAGTTTTAGTGTTGGTCCTTTCAATGGAATAATTGTGTGATAACAGTGCACTATTGCACAATGTACTTCTCTTTTGACATGTTCACATTGTGTTTACCATGTTATATACATCTTTATTCCGATGAGGAGTTACAACATTTCAAAATCTCTACGACATCTAGGAAGTATTTAATCAACACTCTAGTGTGTCCAACTAAGTTACATCGATGTTGTTGTGACATACTACAGACACAAAAACACACCCAAGAATTTAAGTTGAACACTTTAAGCATCGGCATAATGTCATCCATACATCAAAATATCGACGATAAGCCACAAAACAATTGATTCTCGATGTGAGACGAGGTCACTGTTAGTCCCTAAAGTTGCACTTGATTGTGAGAGGGAAAGCAAGGGCATCATCAGGTTATTGCAATAATATTTTGAGGGGTTTTATGATTTGGTTTTTGAAAAAGGTGGTTGAAAACTGCTTCAAGGTTTCAAGATAAACATGAAATTTCAGAATAAGGACAAATGATATCCCACTGACTGGGTAAAGGGTAGTCACATAGATGAATTAGACAAATAAGGAAAAGAGAATATGAAGTCTTCAATTTTTCAACCTCACATAAAATTCTTATCTCAAAATATCATTAAGAAACAAGAACATTAGCCTGAAATCAAAAACTTGAAAATAATCACGACAACAAATTCTTTACTGTATCAATTGATAATCAAGAAAACAATGCATTGCAGTTTGATAAATGATCTCAAGTATGAAGAAAAAAGAACAAAGAAGAAGAGAACTTCTAACCATCAATATTCCTTTGTCATTAAGTGTCACATAGAATAGGAATGTCTTACAAGGAATTTCAAAATAGGTCCCTGAATATCCAAATTTTCCACCCTTAACTTCTCCTTCTACAGAGTTTATATAGAAACAATACATAATTATCAAGATCCAAAAGAAATGGATTTGAAAACCTCCTCATCTATATTTAGTTTCTTGTTTCAAATAGTCAAGGAGAATATCAAATATGATCTCCAATTCGAATTGATGAGGTGGCTTGTCAACTGCTATCCATGAGATTTTTTAGGAAAATAAATCTGGCAAATTCCTGAAAAATAGGGTCCAACAATCTCTTTGTATCTCTCAAACGGTGATAGATGTGTAAAAACCGAGAGAGGTTTTTGTGAAGGGACTTGTTCCAAACAAAACCTCTTTTGGTTTCCATAAATTCATATCCATATGTTCTAAAATCTCTCCCAAAATTTTTGACTAAAATAGGGAATTATTTATTATGAAATCTCAGAAAAATAGGCCTCAAAGATAAATTCAAATCTCTTAAAATGTGATTGTTGTGTAAAAAATGAGAGAGATTTTTGTGAAGGGGAATGTTCCCAACAAAAATTTCTTTTGGTTTCAACAAATTCATCTCCAACTATTCTGCAACTTCTCTTGAAGATAAAGACTAAAACAGGTAAAAAACAGAGTATTTCTTGTAGCTTTTCTTGTTCTGCAGAATAATAGCCTTTGTCATCAGAAAACACTGCTTCAGATTTTGATGATCTGGTGGTTACTCTTGTTATAGGTCTTGTAGAATATTGAGCAACTTATTTACCTTTTCTTTGTATCTTCCCCAAGTTTTTTGTCTTCATTTGTTTTCCTATGTAATGGAAGTTTTTCTACCCTTTCTTTGTATATTCCCCAAGTTTTTTGCGTCCTTAGAATGGTCTTCTATGAATATAACATTTTCCTCTTTGATAAATGGGTCAAACATAGCTTTGGACTTCAACCTATATTTATTAGCAACCCTAGTGGAGTTCCTCCTAGGGTATTCAGACATAGGTGCATATTTCTTCCCTTGCTTTTTTACTGTGGCACCTTTCTTATTGGTTGCTTGTTGTTTATGTTTGACTGTGGATTTAATTGAGCCTATATTGAAATCCTCATATGAAACATCTTCCATTTTAATGTCAATATCAGAAAACACTTCCGCATCAAGAAACATTTCAATCTCTGCGTCAAATTTTGATCTCGTACCTTTGTTGGTGGTGGCTTTTTCTTGGTTTTCATCTACAAGAGTATCAATAAGAATCTGTTGAGTTTGCTTCTTTCTCTTGCTGGTCCTTGTCACCATAGTTGCAGATATTTTCTCTTTGACTGGGAATTCATCAATTGTGATACTCTGTTTCTATGTAGTTTCCTTTTTCCCTTTGACCCTTTTCTGTTTGCTTGGCTATGGATTAGGATTTAGGGATTGGATTAACCAATTCCATGGTTTTTGTACTTCACTCAAAGCATAAACGACCAGTGTCTTGATTAAAAATTGATGGAACAGACTACCTTTAACAGTGGTAGGGTGTGATTGTACCCTTTTTAACATCTTCGATAAGCTTTTGAGTAGAAAGTAAGGTATATTTAAGGGATAGTCTCCATTGATATGCATCAATAACCTAATATGGTAGATGTAAATCAACGAGAATCTACGTTCGCAGGTGATATACCTGTGAATTATGATCAAAGCGGTATGCCATTATTGTCTAATCCAGCTGTGAGGAATTCCTTTATTCCAGTCTGGTTTCTGTTTGCATGGTAGCAAGAATTGGTTCACAAACTCCATGACTACATGCTCCTTTTTCCACCATCGTTCTCCCCCAATCGCCAATTTGCAAGCTTTGGCAATGGATTGTTTTGTTACCAACATCAACAATTTACCGATCACCACTTCGAAGCCATCAAAGTTCTGCATGAACATCATGGACACCTGTTCATCATGCCCATGGAATGTGGTAAAGAATTTGAACCAGCTAGTGTCCTTGAACCTTTGTGCCATCTGCGGATATGCTTCAAGTAGCTCAACGCCCTCAGGTTCCAACCTGACAATTTGCCCACTTTTCTTAGGTGCCATGTCGATAATATGGTGCTGCAACTCGACGTTGTTGGAAGTTAAATTTAAAACCTGCAACTGCTACTACATAACGATTTCTTCTAAGGGATATATGCACACATAATCCGATAGAATTAGAATAACAAATGACAGTGTTATATAATGATGTTGGAAATTGAACTGATTTGATACGAGTCCTTGCAGGTACAGAGTGATCTCATTCATGCAACGGTTCGAACTGCATTATTGATTCAAGCGATATCGTGGAGTACATGCAGGTCTTTTGTCCACGATTTATGTGATCATGACAAGATCTAGATGGATGGCGCATGTCATAGCATGATTATATTAGCGCTGCAGGAATAACATGATGGATGGTGCATGTCATAGCATGATTACATTAGCGCTGTAGGAATAATGTTATTCCTGCAACGCTAATGTAATCATGCTATGACATGCACCATCCATCCAGATATTGTCATGATTACATTAGCATTGCAGGAATAACGTTATTCCAGTAGCGCTATTGATGACTTGGAAGTAATTTGAATTTTCAGGATTCAAATAAGCAAATGATGTGACAAATCTCATTAAACCACGTCTTAAACCCCAAACTTAAGAAAAATATTCAAAACTGCTAAAATGCAAAGCATAACAAACTCAAAACAAAGATTAAGGACTAATGAAATCAAACAATGAGGTACAAGTAAGGAGGGCTTAGGATTAGGGATTCTCACTAAATCAAGAGAAAAATTAGAAACTAACATTGGCTCCTTCTGGGGGTGGAGTTTTGATGATAAACTCCAAGAACTGCAAACCAATGCCTTTTCCTTACTTTTGATTCACTAATTTCCCTACTCTGTCATATTTTATTTACAACACAACTGTATAAAAACAAGTTCATTGGGTATATGGAGTCTTTATTTGGGCTAAAAAATAACCACAAAAATGCAAGTAGTCTTTCCATTGGGCTATGGAGTCCTTATTCTTTCACACTAAAAACAAATTGCTTGGATGAAATCTTATTCAACCATTCTACTCTACTTTCCTCCTGAAATCATGTTGATCATGTGTAGGCAAATTTCCAATGAAACTATGAAATGATTTTACTTCCAAGAGGGTCTTCTTCCTTGCAGGTAAATAAGAAAATGTATAAAAACTGATATTTTTGCAACAAAAAATGAATGGGAAGCCCATACTTATAGCTGCAGTTTTCTTTAATTCCACACGTTGCAAAATTTTGAACCTCTGTAAAAACGAAATCCATGTAGAGAGCCATATGATCCTGCCGATGGTACTGCATCTCTAGTTGATACAAGAAGCCATATTGTTTCTCTATGATTTCTGCTTCATTTATGAGAGCATAATTCATTTGAAGATCACTGGTTTGATCAAAAGCATCTTGAACATGCTCACATGCTTCTTAGATAACACTGTTCAAAACAACATTATCATCATGAGAATCAAGAGGTTGATATTCATGTTCCACGCTGCCTTCAGATGCATAACTATCATACACCGGCTCTAGCTCTTCGTGGACGATGGAATGAATGCCTTCATGAATTTGCTAGTTAGAATTTGTCATATCATCAACATCTGGATCCGGGACTTCAAGATCGTCATCCTACTCATCAAATAAAGGTTGATTTGAAATTTTTTCTGAACTCTGAAAACCAAGGACCTCTACTTCATGATCATATTGAAAAAATGAGCATATATATGTTGCTTGATCATCATAAGAATTTTGACCATAAGACACATATGAAACAACATCAAATACATTTGCAACTGCTGGTTTTTCTTTCTCATCTACAATATGGTCTTCAACAAGAATTTCTTCAATCAACAACTGATCTTCAAAAAGATTAGGAACAACATTTGTATCATAGTCATTACTATTAGAAACATTCAGATTGATACCAAATGCATCTAAAGTATCATTATTATGAATTTCAAGATCAGAATGCTGGAAATATTCCTGCTGTAGGACAAATTTAGAAGAAGATATGACGGATAATGAATCTTCTTCCTCTTCCTCGATGTAATTATCCTCTTCATCTGTATTGCTAGAGTAATCAATTTCTTGAGAATAAGATGCTGATTTACATTTCTCACAACAATATGTCAGAATAAGCTTAGTTGGAAAATACCTTTTACATTTTTCATTGAATGCAACATGAAATTCTCTTAAAGAAGAAATGTTGGAAGCAGGAAGAGATCTATACCAGATACGTGCATCACCCGCCAAAGAGTACATAAAAATTTTCATCAATGCATCTTCATGATGAATATTCCTTTGATCCATGCATTGATGAAACTTAATCAAATGTAGTGTCAGATTGTCCTCATCCTTTTCCCTGAACCGTGTAAGGCAATCTCCCCATATATCAACAGTGGGAACATCATTAGGGAAAACAACAATAACAGAGAAATGAAATGGTGCAAACCTCCATGCCAAAATAGCTTCCATAGCCTTTGATATCTCGGATCAGTGGAGTTGTCAATAGATTCTTCCTTCATGGAGTCGCCAGGTGAATGATACAGTGAAAAAAAGTATCCAACTCCTATTTACCATCAAGAGCTAGAATTGATCATTGGCATTCTCCTAGGGATAAATACTTCGTGTCTCCATCCCCGACAACGACGCCAAAATATGTTAGTCCCTAAATTTGCACTTGACTATGCAAGGGAAAGCTAGGGCATCATCAGGTTATTGCAATAATATTTTGAGGGGTTTTATGACTTGGTTTTTGAAAAGGTGGTTGAAAACTGGTTCAAGGTTTCAATATAAACAATAAATTTTAGAATAAGGACAAATGATATCCCATTGATTGGTTAAAGCGTATTCACATAGATGAATTAGAAAAATAAGTAAAAGATAATATGAAGTCTTCAATTTGTCAGCCTCACATAAAATTCTTATCTCAAAATATCATTAAGAAACAAGAACATTAGCCTGAAATAAAAAACTTGAAAATAATCACGACAACAAATTCTTTACTGTATCAATTGATAATCAAGAAAACAATGCATTGCAGTTTGATAAATGATCTCAAGTATGAAGAGAAAAAGAACAGAGAAGAAGAGAAAGTCTAACCATCAATATGCCTTTGCCATTAAGTGTCACATAGAATATGAATGTCTTACAAGGATTTTCAAAACAGGTCCCTGAATATCCAAATTTTCCACCCTTAACTTCTCCTTCTACATAGTTGATATAGAAACAATACATAATTATCAAGATCCAAAAGAAATGGATTTGAAAACCTCCTCATCTATATTTAGTTTATTGTTTCAAATAATCAAGGATAATATCCAATATGATCTCCGATTCCAATTGATGAGGTGGCTTGTCAACTGATGTCCATGAGATTTTTCAGGAAAATAAATCTGGCAAATTCCTGAAAAATAGGGTCCACCAATATCTTTGTATCTCTCAAAAGGTGATAGTTGTGAAAAAACCTAGAGAGGTTTTTGTGAAGGGACTCGTTCCCAACAAAAACCTCTTTTGGTTTCCATAAATTCATCTCCATTTGTTCTGCAACCTCTCCCAAAATTATTGACTAAAACATGGAATTATTTATTATGAAATCTCAGAAAAATAGGCCTCAAAGATAAATTCAAATATCTTAAAATGTGTTTTCTTTGTAAAACCGAGAGAGGTTTTTGTGAAGGCGAATGTTCCCAACAAAAACCTCTTTTGGTTTCAACAAATTCAACTCCAACTGTTTTGCAACTTCTCTTGAAGATAAAGACTAAAACAGGTAAAAAAACATAGTATTTCTTGTAGCTTTTCTTGTTTTGCAGAATAATACCCTTTGTCATTAGAAAAAGCTGCTTTAGATTTTGATGATTTGGTGGTTTCTCTTTTTATAGCTCTTGTATAATAATCAACAACTTATTCCAATTGCAGGGTTTATGTACTTCACTCAAAGAAGAAACGACCAATGTCTTGATTAAAACTTGATGGAACAGACTACCTTTAGCAGTGGTAGGGTGTGATTGTACCCTTTTTGACATCTTTGATAAGATTTTGAGTAGAAAGTAAGGTAGATTTAAGGGATAGTCTCCATTGATATGCATCAATAACCTAATATGGTAGATGTAAACCAACGAGAATCTACCTTCACAGGTGATATACCTGTGAATTATGATCAAAGTGGTATGCCATTCTTGTCTAATCCAATTGTGAGGAACTCCTTTCTTCCAGTTTGGGTTCTGTTTGTCTGGTAGAAAGAATTGGTTCACAAACTCCATGACTATGTGCTCCTTTTTCCACCATCATTCTCCCCCAATTGCCAATTTGCAAGCTTTGGCAATGGATTTTTCTGTTACCAATATCAACAATTTACCGATCACTACTTCGAAGCCATCGAAGTTCTGCGCGAACATCATGGACAAATGTTAGTCATGCCCATGGAAGGTGGTAAAGAATTCAAACCAGCTAGCAACCTTGAACCTTTGTGCCATTTGCGGATATGCTTCAGGTAGCTCAATGCCCTCAGGTTCCAACCTGACAATTTGCCCACTTTTTTTAGGCACCATGTCGATAATACGGTGCTACAACTCGACGATGTTGGAAGTTAAATTTAAAACCTGCAACTGTTACTACATAACAATTTCTTCTAAAGGATATATGCGCACATAATTCAACATAATTAGAATAACATATGACATTTTTATATAATGATGTTGAAAATTGAACTGATTTGATATGGGTCCTTACAGGTACATAGTGATCTCATTCATGCAATGGTTTGAACTGCATTATCGATTCAAGTGATATCGTGGAGTACATGCAAGTCTTTTGTCCACGATTTATGTGATCATGACAAGATCTGGATGGCTGGTGCATGTCACAACATGATTACATTAGCGTTGCAGGAATAACGTTATTCCAATAGCGCTATTGATGACTTGGCAGTAATTTGAATTTTTAGGATTCAAATAAGCAAATGATGTGACAAATCTCATTAAACCATGTCTTAAACCCCCAAACTCAAGAAAATTATTCAAAAATGATAAAATGCAAAGCATAACAAACTCAAAACAAAGATTAAGGTCTAATGAAATCAAACAATGAGGTACAAGCAGGGAAGGCTTAGGATTAGGGATTCTCACTAAATCAAGAGCAAAATTAGAGACTAACAGTCGCCATGATGGGTTGAAAGTGTGTCAATGGAGTGTCAAAAAACCAATGTAGTGTTACTAAAATGATTGTTCATCATAGTGCCACGTGGTCACCAAAGTGTGTCGAAAGTGAGACAACATAACATTGAGTGGGAAATTTGATGTAGTTATGATGAAAATATTTCTACAATAGAAAATTCCATCTTTCGTTGTGATGACGTCAAAGTAAGTGTTGGTAGATGGTTGGAAATTGTACCCAAATGAAGTAATGCATTGGTTCTTGAGTCTTATCAATGTTTCTTAGATGAGGTGGAGTATATTTAGCTTTAGGTGCTTGTGTGTTTTCTTGGATGATAACTTCCTTTTGAAACAACATTTTTTCCTTTCTAGTTCGCTAAGTGCATGTAATTGTTGCTAATGATATTTTTAGCATGGTCTCATCATCATTTGATTCTATCTTGTCTTCTTCTTAAGAGACCTTTACTTCTTTCCCTTTTTTTACTTGCAATGCTAAAATCATTTTGGTTCACATTTGTGACGTGGTGTCCATTTCTTACCACACTTGCAACATTTATTTTCCTTCTTCCTTTGGATTCTAGATTTGTTGTTTATTGTTATCACAATGATGTGGTTAAATATATCATTATTTTTCTTTATTCGATGAATGGAACACTTGGTGTTGACTAATATAACTTTGTTTGTTGGTGCATAGGCTTGGTGTTGAATTATACGATTTTTTAATGTGATTTTCACTTAGAGTCTTGCCTTGTCAATGGACTTAATGTTGTGCATCTTGATCTCATTCTTTATAGTCTCCTTCAATGTGGTGACATAAGTTTGGATTAGTTGATTTAAAGATAGCCTTGGTATGCATGTCATGGATACCTGCCATTCACTTGAATATTCTTTCATATCACCATTTTATTATAGTCATATAAGTTTTCCAAAAACATCATTTTCTTCCATGTCCTAAAACCTCCTAAAAAACTTCATCGAGAATGTATCTCAATTTATAGTTACATTTGTCATTTGGGTTTTCCACCACTTGCACCAATTGTACATAAGCTCCTTGAAATTCATTGTTGAAGAGTTAAATTTTTCAATATTGTTGAGTATGGTGTAGTTCAAAATATTCTTTGGCCTTATTTATTCATTCAGTTCTTTTACTCATGCCTTGTACATCAAATTTTCGCATTTCAAGTTTTACTTGATGATTATGACCATTAAATGTTGGTGTTTAAAGCATATTACAATTGGGTCATGGAATAATATTACATGACATAGTAAAAGTAAGTTGTGGAATGATATTAGTTAGTAGAATAAAATTATAATTTGGTGTTGAAGTAAAATTAGGTGGTGAAGTAATTGGTGGGGTAGAATTTGGTAGGGGACTTCACTAGCTCTAAGATGATGAGATTTGCAAGTACAATGAAACTATTTATCTCCTTAGCCAATTTTTTTTTGTTATTTTATCTCGATATTTACTATTTATTTCACCTGTTAATTTATCTAATTAAGAATTTAATTCTATATTATTTATCATTTTTCCAAACCCTAAAGAAGTTTAGGGGTTCAAAAAATTAATTTAGGTTGGTGGTCTAAAGGACAAAGGATGTATGTCTCTTATAGGGAACTCCCTTGGTGGTGCCTGCAAATATATCCCTACGAGTTGATGGATACCATGAAAGATTAGATGGACACACATGACAATGTTGGTCGGGAAATTAGGGATAGTCCCACGAGTTCGAGGACTCTTGAATTAGATAGACCCTCTACTAATTTTGGTCGTTCTTGAATCATGATCGACCCATCACGAAATCGATCCAAGTTACCAATGCATTATATAAATTAATGTGCGATGAAATACAAACATAAGGTTGTTGATACAATTATATATTATTTTAAGTATGAATCGAGTGATGAATACAAAGGCTTGTGGTTGTATAATAGGGTGACTTATTTAATAACATTTAAATTATTAAACGCACATTGACATATTTTATGATTATTAGTGATATTGACTTAGCATAAATCCACAAATATTGGCTAAAGTGTATAACAGAAACATAATGATGTGTACAACAACATATTTGCACAAAATTTAAGATAAGATGTAAGTCCACTAAATTTTAGTGAACTTTTCTATAATTTTTAAGAATTTGTTTTGCATAGAAATTTGTTTTTTGGAGTGTTAGGTGGAAATTTCATGCCACAAATTAGTAAGAAAATGGTGTTGTCAGGTTGATACCATTTTGTTGATTTTTTTTATAATTTTTAAGAATATGTTTTGCATAGAAATTTGTATTTTGGAGTGTTAGGAAGAAAAAGTTATGCTATAAACTAGTAAGAAAATGGTATCGTTAGGTTGACACCGTTTTGCTGCCTTAGTGTTAAGTGGCACAACAATTTTTTGTATGTAAAGTAAGATAGTTGTGGTGTTGGGTTAATGTGGATGTGGTGCTATGGTGTCATCTAGCACCATAGATAGCCATGACTAGATACAATATGTACAAGAAAACTTAAAGGTAATTATCATTTTTCATGATTAGATAAAATATGTAAAAAAAACTTAGAGGTAATTATCATTTTTTTAAAAGTTTATCGAATTGTATAATTACCTTGACATTAGTTTGTTGAGAGAAAATGATGTCTTTGAGAAGCACTGGAAGATTGCCATATTATAGTATAAGCATTTGTTAGGGGTGGTCACATGCAAATATATAAAAGACTGGATGATGAGGATGCACATGAAGTCTTAAATGAGACAAATAGAGAAGTTGGATTGTTGATAATGTTATCTATCACATATGATACTTCATAATGTACATGTGGTTGAATGATATGCATCAAACTTCAATAAAAGTAGGATTTTTTATCTTAATAGTTTACGCTTTCTAATGAATATGGAAGAGGAAGAGGGTGATTTAATTATAGAAGAAGAGGGTGATTTAATTATAGACCACTTTTTGAAATAAAAAATATGCTTGTGATTAATTGTCAACATTGACATAGAAGTAGATGTGGAATATTTCATAGTAATTACCTTGAGAAGGTTACCTCCTTCATTTGAAAAAATTGTTGAAACTTTGAATATCCCTTCAAATTCCATTGCCATTGCATTTGAGAAGTTGCAAGTTAATTATTATAGAAAGACAAACCAAAAACATTGTTTGGAGGTGGTAGTAAAGCATTTGAGAGTTCTTATAACTAACACCAAATAATGGTCATTGGTAATGGGTGAAATTCATTAGCATAGCTTTAATGGAAATGGTCAAAATGGTCAATGTCGCTAAAAAATGATTGTTTCCTAATATTTTGTCACTAAATGTTTGGTGGTTTCTGTAATGGGTGATCGATCATCGCCATTGATGCTCAATGACGATGGGTAGGATCCTTCACCCATGTCATTGTCAAAAATCCAAATCAGCAATAAGGAACCACCATTTCCATAACTTCAATGCATTATGAACCTTTAGTGATGGTCATGACTTGTTGTCGATCGAATCCTATGGAAACAGTGTGTGGTCATCACCATAAATACTATCTCTTGGAGTAGACGATGATGGTTGGTGTCTATAGCCAAAGAATCTCATGGAAATGGTCAATTACCATTACCATAGATGCATTTCTATGTGAATATCCAATGATGCATGTTGATAGTCTCCAAAGGAAAAAATATAACAATTTAGACACACAAAAGGATGGTGGGCCTTGCATTTGGAACCTACACTGGTGGTGAGTGATCGTTGCTGATGAAATCCTAGGGTGTTAGTGAAAAAATAGTCACCATAAACACATTTTTATTAGGATTCTATAATGATAGGTGTGAATGTGATGCAAGAGCATTTCCATCAACGTTCAATGAAGCAAGTGGAGGACAACTCAACATCCAACGTGCACGTTCAAAATGTTTTGAAACCCAAGGAGGGTGCATCATTTTGATGTTTTGAAAATATTGTAATTAAAGACCTTTTAATGTTTTGAGGTTTGAGCCATTGAAAACAATCCAGGGAGATTGTATTTTCTTTAATGCAGATAGGATTGTACATATATTGAGTTAGACTTGTATCTGGGTTGTAAATTTCATTTAATTGAAATAAGCCTTAGTGGTAGAATGCTTTGATTATGATATGATAACACTAGAGTAGTTGGTAGGAAGGCTCGAGAAGCCCCTCCATGTATAAATATATGTATTGTGTGCCCAAATGAGGCTGTTGAGAATTGTTATTTTGTTGCTGAAGGTTATTTTATTTTCAGAGAGCGGTTGTAGAGAGTTGCTGAAGAGAACTTTGTAAATATTTCCTGAATGGATATAATGAAGGAAAATTGCTTTCAGATCTTTGCATGTGTTTTCCTTTGAGAAATTGGGTAATGTCATGTTATTTGCTTTCTGTGTATGCATTTTATGGTTAATTGAATGAACCTGTAGTGTTATGTAAGTTTCAATTGTTTCTCTTCTGAAATACTGGTGCAAGGAGTGCGAAGGCAGAGTTTCTTTCAGACTCAATAGCTCAGGAGAGATAATGTTGATTGTGCAGAGTGAGTGCAAGGAGTGCACATATACTCGTCTGAGTATAAGATATCAAGAATATTAATTAAGGAGACCAAATTATATGAAAAATCATAACTCCAAAAAAGTAAATGGTAAAAAATATTTTTAAGATTGAAAGAAGCATGAAAAAATGACTAGAAACATCGTTGAATAATTTTTTTTTATAAAAAATTGAAAATAGATGAAAAATAAGCATTTAAAAAAATAATGTGGAAACATTGTGGATCGAAAAATTTAAAATATCGAAAACCACGGGTGCTACTGGTAGCACCATTTTAAAAAACAGGGTAAAAAATTGGACCCCCCCCCAAAACAAGAACTTTGTAGAGTTCTCGTTAAATTGGTAACTATGTTTTCAATTGAGCACCAAATCAACAAGATATTGTGTAGGCACAAACCTACTAGAGACACCAATATCTTCACCTGAGCACCAACTTAGCAAGATATTGTGTAGCAACCAACCTACTAGAGACACCAATCCCTTCAACTGAGCACCAACTCAGTAAGACCTGTATATCTTGCAATCTAATATCTTCATACATAGAGTACTTCTTACTTCACCTTCACACTTCATGTATTTCACAACATCATCGTACCCTTAAGTTCCATGATCCAACACATCTCCTTGCTTCATACCCAATACATAGCTTCAAATCCTAGTCAGATTTAACCATCATGCCCTAGCCAACCTCATAGAATCATTCCCAAAATATAATTCCATATTGCAACATCACAACCTCAAAACAACGCACTTTTAAGAATCATAGACCTTAGTCCTTCAAAGTGTACCCTTAAAACTCCTAGAAAACTCCTCTTGCGTACCTTTAGACCCCAAGAATACTCCCTAGCTCCACTTGCACACCTTAGATGTATTTTGTGCACTTGTACTTTCTCTTCTTTCTTGGACACAATTAAAATGTGCACAACTATCCTATATTTATAGTGTATCTTCGTTCACTTATGGGGACAACTTGTAAAACTGGCTGGGTTGACCTATACTTTCTAGATGGGTTGATCTGACAAAATCTTTCATATCTCCTCATTCTTAAGGAGTTAGAGGGAGTGCCATATATCGTTGGAAATGTATCAGAATGATCTTTTCAATCATTATCATATGCTCCCATTTGAGCTAGGTATTCAGAGTAAAAATGCATTCACATATAGGGTATCAAAATTGAGCATCAAAAATCCAAAAAAATATTTTCAACAATATCCATATTGCAATATTTATCTTGGACATTCATAGTCTCCCCTTGTATTTGACATCGATGAGAACAATATTTCCAAAAATCCCCCCCCGTGTCATTAATGGCAACCCTTAGTAAATTATGTAATACTCCCCTTGTCTACAACTCTCCTTGTGTATGTAATTCTTCCTCTGTCTGCAACTTCTCCCTTTTGACATCAATGGCAAAGGGATTATGCCCCTGAGTGTGTGATTCCCTTTACTGAAAATATGAGAGGGATATCACTCCCAACTTTTTTCTAAGATATTCAAATGTGTTTCTAGGAAGGGGTTTGGTAAAAATATTTGCAACATGTTATTTGGTGGAAATGTATTCTAGCTTGACAGTTTGCTTGACTACCTGATCTCTTAGGAAGTGGTACTAGATGGGAATATTCTTTGTCTTAGTGCATAATAGGATTCTTTGAAATTTTGATTGCACTTTTGTTGTCATAGATGATTGAAATTGAATGATCATATTCTATCTTGATATCCTTCAGTGTCTACTTCATCCAGAGAACTTGTGTGCAACATGTTGCTGCTGCAATATATTCATCTTATATTGTGGATAGATATATTGGAGTTTTCTTCTTGCTCAACCATGATACTAGACATTTTCCTAGAAAGAATGCTCCTCCATTGGTACTTTTCTTGTCATCAATACTTCTTTCCCAATTTGCATCTGTATATGTTGTTAGACTGAAGTCCTTACTTCTCGAATATCACAAGCGAAATTCCAATGTTCCCTTTAGACATCTGAATATTATTTTTACTTATTGCACATGTGTCTCCTTTGGTGCAGATTGAAATATTGCAACCAATCCTACCACTTGCATGATTTATGGCCTTGATGTTGTCACATATAGTAGGTTTCCAATCATTGACCTATATAGTGTTTGATTTGCGTATGGAGATTCATCATCTTTTCTCAACTTACATCATGTGATCATGGGTGTACTGATAGGTGCACAATCTTCCATTCTGAATTTCTTTAACATTTCCTTGATATATTTGGTGTGAGAAATGAATATTCCTTTGCTAGACTGATGAATCTGCAACCCTATAAATAATGACAATTCTCCAAGCATGTACATCTCAAATACTTTTTTCATTTCTTCTACAAAATTATGTCTCATTCTATCATCATTACTTCCAAATATGATATCATCCATAAACCACAATGATTAAAAGATTTTCATTGTATGTTTTGATGTAAATATTTTTTTCTACAACTCTTCTTTTGAAACCTTGTTGTTGTAGGTATTTGTGAAGTCTTGAATACCAAGATCTAAGATCTTGCTTTAATCCATAGATTGATTTCTTCAATTTGCATACATGATCTTTGTTTCCTGACAATTGAAATCCTTATGTATGTTCAATATATACTGCTTCTTCAAATTTTCATTTAGAAAGGTTTACTTGACATCCATTTGATAGAATTTAAAGTTCTTGAGACAAGAAAATGCCAAAATCATTCTAATTACTTCTAATATTGCAACTGGAGCAAAGATTTCTTCAAATTCAGTAACCTCAACTTGAGCATACCCTTTACAGACCAATATTTCTTTATCTCTTACTATTTGTCCATCTTCATCCAATTTGTTTCTGAAGACCCATTTGGTGCCAATCACATTCTTTTCTTTTGGTCTGGGCACAAGTTCCCATGTCTCATTCTTATCAATCTAATTTAGTTCTTCTTTCATAGCATTAACCCAATGCTTATATTCACTAGCGTGTGCAAATGTTTTGGGCTATATTTTAGATAGAAAATAAAATTCCAATCTTCTTGTAGCCTAGACTCCTATATCTATATCACCAAGAATCTTATTTTCTAGATGATGCTTTTGAACAAATATGGATGGTGTCTTTGTATATTGGCATTCTATTTCTTCTCATTCTTTATTTTCTTCTTCCTCTTCTTCTTCCTTTTCTCATTCTATGTAGATTGTCTCCTATAGATAATAATTTGTTTGTGACTTTTCCTTTTGAGGTATTTCTTCATCAACTCTTAAATCAATACTATCTACAACCTTGTGCAGACTTTTGTTGTAGCAGTTGTAGGCCTTCCTTCCATATGCATAGCCAAGAATGATACCTTCATCTTTTCTGGAATCAATTTTTCCTAAATTATCTTCATTTCTATTTATATAGCACTTGCTCCCAAATACTTTGAAGTATTTGACTGTAGTTGGTCTACCTTTCCCAAACTTAGTCCAATCACGTAGAATCCACTATATAATGGTTCAACCATGATAAGGCATCCTAATATAGACTACGCAGATAAGTTTCATTACTAATTCATTTGGAAACCATATAACTCCATGAAGGTTTATAATAAGACCTCGGGGTTAAGGGAATACCAAGACAACCAGGATAAAGATCTTTCACATCTAGCATTACTTTGGTCATGTTACATCCTTCTCAATAGGGCCATGGAATCATGCAGATCCTTGTGCCATTAATTGATGAAAGTTTAATTGGGATTCTTGTCTTCTTTTTTAAGGTTCAAAAGAGTAGGGATACCATACTTATCCACTTTATGGATTTGAAAGTATTGGATGTAATGGTATTCTAATAAGAGAAGATCATAAACCAACCTTTTAGGGAGACGCTGGTACCCATTACAGCTGCAACCTATTAGGAAGTGAGGAAAGAGATTTATAGTTATATTTTTTTCATTAATAAACTTGGCATAGGCAATAGTGAAGTCTTCCAAATGGTGCTTAGGGTCTTCCCCAATAGTGCCACTAAAATTAGGTAATTTGGGTAGGTATGGAGGAAGCCATGTTGTTCCAATTCTATGAGTAAAAAGTTGTCTAAATATTTGGGCTAAGGAAGGCCTAAATGAGGCACACACTTCTTCTATCGCTAGGGCTTGGGTTTTGAATAGGATAGACACCATAAGGGGATATGTTTCTATTAAGGTGTTTTGCCCCACCACCACCTCCCATGCTTCATAAGGTGTCTTGCTATTGTTCACTCAAATTTGTGCTTTATTCAAAATGTAGATTGTTGTGTTGACTGCTTATGTCCAAAAGGTGTCTGGTAGTTTGTCCTCATTCAACATTGTTCTAGCCATTTCTTGTACAATTATAATGTTGTTCATTTCTACAACTTCATTTTGATATGGATTCCTTACTGCCAAAAAATGTCTCTTGATTCCATGATTCTCACAGAATTCATCAAATTCATAAGAGGGAAACTCACCTCCTCTATCTAATCTTAAGCACTTGATTTTTAAATCAATCTCATTTTCAGCTAGGGCTTTGAAATATTTAAACTTCTCAAGTTCTTTAGATTTTTATTTAAGAAATGAAACCCATGTCATTCTTATTTAATCATCAATAAGAAACATAAAATAACTCCCACCTTTGAAAGTTTGTGTTCTTGCTGGCCTGGAGAGGTCTGTGTGTACAAGTTCCAATGGTTTTGATGTTGGGTACTCCTTTGTTTTGAAACTAACTCTTGTTTACTTCCAGTGTTGACATGGCTTGCAAATAGTGTCAGTAGGTTTTGAGATCCTTGACATATCTCTTAATGCTTGTGCCTTGCTGAGTTTTACTAGATTGTCAAAGTTTATATGACCCATCCTTCTATTCCATAACCATCTTTTATTTACTTGTTCCATACAACATTTTTGTCCTTTGACATCATCGAGAACGTATACATTGCTCGGGGTTCTATTAGCTTTTTCCACTAATATTCTTGAACTTGATTTTCTTATCTCACACCCTTTATAATAAAATGTGAGGTTATAACCTTAATCACACATTTTACTGACACTTATACTATTCTGTGTTATCCCTTCAACATACAAGACATTCTGTGTTTTATTCTTTCTATTATCAAGACTAATGGTACCTTTTCAAACTATCCTTGCAAAAACATTTTCCCCAAAGGTAACACTACCTCCTTTTTCTTCCTTTAGGGTGAGATATTTTTTTTTATTCCCTTTCGTGTATTTTGAACATCCAATATCAATGTACCATTTGCTTCCTTTGTATTGAGCATACGTTGTAAGTCCACATTCTTCCTTCTTTGGTTCTTCTAGCTTCCTTTTCCACACCTTTGTGTATTCTTCTCTATGCTTGGTAAGAACATCTTCTTCCATGTTTTGTTTATGAGACTTTATTATGTTTTTTCTAAATTCACGTGCTATGTTCCCATAGTTATTGCACTTATAACATTCATTATTGTAATCTAGTAGGGGAGCAAATGAATTGTAGTTTCTATCAACAAACCCATGAGAACTTCTAGTTTTGTTTCTCACATAATCATTCTTTGAGATCTTATAAGAACCTCTACTTCTATATCTAACATGATCACTTCTTGCATAATCTCTACAATCTAGTGCTTTGTGACAAAAGTTATTGCAAGAAAAACAATAGTTGAGAAAGAGATTTTGGTATCAGGTTGTTAAAGGCCTTCTTGGTGGAACAACTCTTCTGAACTCATTCTTTTTTTCTTGTGAGAAGAATAAGGTTTCTTCTAGTCATAATTTCCTTTCTTGTTGTTACTTTCATTATTGATGGGGCCTTTGAGAATATTAGCATATCTTTTAGGATTTTCTTCATTTTCCTTTTCTGATGGCTTCTTACCACTTCTTCTATCCTTTTTGCCTCTTCTAGTTGAGTCTTCAGGATGATAATTGTTTTTTTTGTTTCATCAAGATCATGATACTTCTTTTCATATTTCTATAATTTCTCTTTCTTCTTTTCATTATTTCCCTTGAGTTTGTCTATTTCTTCTAAGGCATTAACGATTTTTTCTTCAAGATTCACTTCCTTGTCAATGTTTTCTTCTTCTCAATATGATTTTCCTTTCTAATTGTCTTCATTTTATGTATCAGTAGACTTTGTATCCATGTCCATGAATATAAATTCTTCTTGACTAGCCATGTGTTCTCCAGAGATTTTCCTTCCAGCGGTTAGACTGTTTGCAAAGGAACTTACTCTGATTCCAATTGTTGAACTTATGCTTATACTGAGAGTGGGGGGGTGTTGAATCAATATACGATACTTTCTACTTTAAATGAGCATTTGTCAACAATTCATTAAATTCAAGAAAACAAATGCATGTAAACTCAAATCATAGTACACAAATATTAATTTGGAAACCCTTGTGGGAGAAAACCACAAAAACTTATCTTTATAAAAGCTTGTGGGAGAAAACCAAAAAAACTTATCCTTATAAAATCTTGTGGGAGAAAACCATAAAAAATTATCTTTATAAAAGCTTGTGGGCACCAACCTACTAGAGACACTAATATCTTCAGTTGAGAACCAACTCAAAAAGATATTGTGTAGGTACAAACCCACTAGAGACACCAATCTATTCAGCTGAGCACCAACTCAACAAGATATTGTGTAGGTACCAACCTACTAGAAACACCAATACCTTCACCTAACAACCGACTCAGTAAGACATGTGTAGGTAGAAATATAAGATCTCCATACAAAGAGTACTTCTAAATTCACCTTCATGCTTCATACTTCATGCATTTCACATCATCATCATACCCTTAACTTTCATGCTCCAACACCTCTCCTTGCTTCATACCCCAGACATAGCTTCAAACCCTAGTCATATTTGGCCTTCATGCCTAATGAACCTCATAAATTCATTCCAAGAATATAATTCTAGACTGCAACATCACAACCTCAAAATAACACACTATTCAACATCATATACTATAGTCCTTCATAGTGCACCCTTAAAACTCCAAGAAAACTCCTCTTGCACACCTTTAGACCCCAAGAATACTTATAAACTCCTCTTGTGCACATCAAATCTCTTATGAACACTTGTACTTACTCTTATTGATTAGATACACTTCAAATGCACACATATATCATTTATTTATAGTGTTCCTTCATTCACTTATGGGGTCTATTTGTAAAATTGGTTGGGCTGACCTGACAAAATATTTCATATCTCCTCATTCATAAGGAGTTAGATGGAGTTCCATATATTGTTGGAAATATCTCGGAATAAGTTTTTCAACCATATATCCTATGATCCCATTTGATATAGTTCTTCATATTAAAAAGGCATTCAAAGACAAGGATTAGAACTTAGCATCAAAAATCCAAAAATAACATTTCCAACAATCTCCATCTTGCAATCTTTATCTTGGACATTTGTATTCTCCCCATATCTTTGACATAAATGAAAACAATATTTACAACAACCTTGTGGTCCCCTATTACTATTTTCTCCTTTGTCCAAGTGGGTGTAGTGTAGGTGGGATCGTGGAGGTAGGGAAAGGTGTGTTTTTTTTATTTGTTTGTGTGTAGGTTAGGTCAGGCATGGGAAAAAATGGGTAAGGATTGGTAATTCAATCTTTTTTTTTTTATTATATGAATTTTAACACACACACACACACACACACACACACACACACACACACACTTCATTAACAATGGAAGTGTCATTTCACTCAAAAAATGGTGTGGTAAACAAGTTATTAGATAAGTCTACTAGAAAATTGGATGTGGGTTATTTGTATGGTGGTTAGCTTTCAAAACCCTACCATCTTATTTA
>SNQJ01S0048033.1:0-16587 GCA_010110895.2 Picea sitchensis
TGGTAAACAAGAGAAGGTTGTAGCCTTCTGCAGGTAGAAGCTTGCGTACTAGTAGGAGTCTGCACTAGTACATTGTTGTAGAATGTTTTCTTAATAATAATCATTGAAGACAGAGACAACAGCAGCGGTGGTTTTTTCCCTATTTGGGTTTCCACCTTAAATCTTGGTGTTCATGTGTCCTATTCATCTGGCTTAGTTTATTTTGTTGAAATATTGTTTAAAAGACATCTGATAAATGAAGAAATCCATAATATGATCTCTGGATGCACTACTGTTTTCATAAGAATATACATCAACTGGTCTACATAAAGTAGACTAGGATTTTCCAGTGAGAGAAAAGTGAGAAATTGTTAAAAGCTAAAAACATTGATTCACCCCCCCCTCTCAGTATTTTTCCAACTCCCTAGATGGAGCCTAATGTTGACACGAAGTTTAAATTTTTCTACCCTTTAAAACTAAAGCTTCATATTTTCCTAAGCCATGGGAGTCACCCTTAGTCCTAAAAAGGGAGTCAGAGTCTTTCGTTCCTTTTCGGGTTTCGATATTCAGTTTTTCTCGAGGTATGATCTTCAACCATCCCAATTTCCCAGTGTCGAAATCTCGAAATCGTTTAACATATTAAAAAAAAAAAATTAAAAAAGAGGGGGAAGAAATAAATGTTACTTTTTCTGTCGCTTTTCACAAAGTACTCTTAAATCTGTAATTAATTAAACCCCTAAACACAATCATTTTTCCCTTAATCTTTTGCGATTCGGGTTTCTTTCTACTAAAGCTTTTTCGAAATCTCGATCCTCGATTTTCCGAAGAGTAAAAAAATAATTAATCACTAATCTTGATTACTTAAATCTTTAATACGATTGATTAGCACCTCACTAATCCCATCGCAATTTCGTGATCCAGGGTTTTCTTATGACATATCTCCTGACAACAGGATCTCCGAAGTTCTGAAATGTGAAATTGCATTTTCTTTAAACAAAGCCTAAGAATAAGGTTAAATTGTTTTCAAAACAAGATTAGTGATAACTAAGCTGCCTTTCGCATTTCAGGAATTGAGGAAGACAGTGATTTTCGAAACCCCAGTTTTGAAACCGTCGATATACTGCAGTATTAATAACAGATAAATGGAGTTTTTTTGATGTGAAAGCATATCTCCAGGCATATCCTTCCATTAAAGCATTAATTTTTCATCGCCTATGTCAGTACGCTCTTCATAACACAAATTAAGGGTTAATAAAGGTCCTATGTTTCAAACTTCATTCTTATCCTTTACATATGTAGCAAGTTGTATTTATCCAGTTTTATACAGATTTCCTCTGTAAATAGGTTTCTGGTCCAATGCAAACATCATGGCACCTAAGAAGGCACCCAAGAAAAGTGAAGAAGTTGTAGAAAGTTTGTGTCCAAACGAAGACGTTGTATCTGATACAATATTGCATGCCATCGATACCATCAAATCCTGGAGGCAGATTTTTGAAACTATGGATTATGAAATTAAGAATTTCCCTCATGTTGTCCACAACAAACTCCGAGACATAGTGGAGTCTGACCTTCAAAAAGTAGCTACACGGCCGCGACTCATGACTTATAACGACATGATCAGTTGGGCCTTAAAGAGAACAGACGTGCAGACGAGAAGCATTCTGGATAGCAGAGGGGTCGTCATTGGCTCTTTCAAACTGGAGCATATACAAGTAATGTATAAACTGTCTCTCAGTCCCAAGTATATTTATAATAAAGATTTCGTGAGTGATTTTCAAAGGAAAGAATGTTTTGAGTCAGACCAAACATATCCTAGAATAATCAAAGACTGGTGGAGAAACAAAGAAAAATTAATGGCTGACACCCATGGTATTTACGCCACAGCCTCATTAAATGAGTATATGGTCTATGTGGCGATGATGTTATGTAGACTTTTCGGAAAAAAAATTCCTACCCATTTTTTTGCAGAATGGGTACCTCTTTTGCACGAGGCAGCAGAAGGTTACAGCTTCAATTGGCATAAGATTTTGTCCCAAAACATAGCGAAGGAGGTCATGGAATATCAGACTGCAAGATCCAAAGGCCAACCAGTAGCCTTCTATATGTATGCATACATCATGGATGATATATGCTTCACAACTCCTTTCCCTTTGATGAATTGGAGTTGGAACTCGACTTACCCGGAACCTATTCATGAATATCATTCTAAACTTTGGGAATAAAACGCCAAGGACTCATTCTATGAAATCTGTCATTTCGTGGTGATACCACTACATCAGATGTTGTACGGCTATGCACCTCCCTGCATTTCAAATTTGGTCATAGGAAGCCTCAGGGAAGTTGTTGACTGGTTTATAGAGGAGAATTTCTCCTACGTCAGAGTTTTCGGATGTTCAATCCCTCCACATGCACTCCCGAAATTTCTCCCTAACAGAATGGTGTGCAAGGAGGTAGCTCATCAAATAGTAATAGGTGAAATTGGGATAGAACTAAAGATGGCTCAAAATAAGTCTTGGGCGGTTTTTCCCATTCATATTTGGAAATTTTCACTACTCAACTTGGGTCATTCCAAAGTTGAAGAGGTGGCGCTAGAGGAGGTCAACTTGGTAGACCTCGAACACAGAAAACACGACCCTTACCAGTTAGTGGGAAATCACATGGCCCGCTGTAATATGAAGGCTTATGAACATGAGAATTCCCCTTGTAATGACATATTCAAAGGGACTAGGACCTATGAAGAGATGTTAGAGACGGTACAGACATTGTCGTTTGACTTACAAGCTAGTTTTTAGACCTTCCAAAAGCATAGACGGAGTGGTCTGCCCAAATTACTGCAAGGAGAATCAATCACCCTTCCTCAGGAACAAGAGGATACTCCTCCAGGTTTTGGACAAGAAGCACAGGATAAATTCAATCCCAAGGAAATTCCACAGGAGACTGAAAGGTCTTCGCAAAATGAAGAGGTCTTACACACAGAAAATCCAGAGATGGAAATAGAGAGGAAGTATGGGACACCTCCTGAGTCCAATAAGTCCACTCCCCCTTCATCATCTATTGTTGATGTCAATATACCTAAGGCCATAGGAGAAATAAGATCTATAGATATAGGAATTCCCATAGCTTCCTTAACCCCTTTACAGTCCACCTTTGGACTCCCACAGATGGGAGCCATATATGTTAGTGATCTCACCCCTATCTCCAAAGATGAGATCCCTCCTTTTGATTATTTTTTCAGCAAAAAGAGGAAGGTTGTTCTAAAACAAGAGATGTATATGAGAGAGGGGGGTATGATGAAGAATCATAGGGCCTTGATATATGGTCAGAATTTGGAAGAGGAATATTTCGCTACAGAGGTAGTAGGCTCCATGGGAGCCATGGAAAAAGAAAACCCTTTTACTATGGAAAACATGAGAACAAGGATAAATAATAGTAACCACACAATAGCTCAATCGCAAAAAAAGTTAAAGAATGCTGAGAAAAACAGTAGAGAAGAGGAGAATAAAATCTTGGAGCATGCCAGAGCTGTTGAAAGGTAAGAAATTCAATCACTCAAATCAATCCTGGATGAAATGAACCAGAAGATACAAGCAAGTCAGGTGCAGGTTACTCAGCAAAAGGATATTGTAGAGAAGCTACACGCTAAGTTAAATTTGACAGAAGGTCGGGTTGTAGACTTAAAGGCTTTCCAGACCCTCTCGCTGGAAGAACATACAAAGATAGAATCTGAGCAGCAGAAATTGATCTCCAAAATAGAGATCATCCAAAATTACTTTCAAGAGGTAATAAAATCCCTTGATAATATTATTTTACAGGAAAAGGAGGCTAACGTAGTAAAGAATACCTTCCAGAAAGCAGTTGCATGTTCAGAAAACAGAGAGATGTCGAGAAATCTAAATCTTTCTGTCACAGAACAGATAAGAGGAGACATCATGCTCAAGGTATGGAAAACAAACATATATGAAAATAGGAGGATAGTCAAAGAAATCAAAGATGATTGTGAGGGAATCTTTGATTCTTTGGATAAGCAAGCATTAGGTATAGAAAGAAATGATTTCTCTGAGCCACTGGGGCAGATAAACATTGTGAAACAGCAGTTGAACTGCAAAGAGAGCTTGAAAGAGATTCGGGCAGAAATTTTATAGTTGAAGGAAATCTATGCCAACCTAATAGACAGATGGTTGGTACAGCCCAATTTAAAGTTGCAAGTGATCAAGTTTTTAGATAAAGGTTTTGAAGACCAGTTTCCAAAGGTCCAAAAAAAAAATTATTTGTTTGAAGCTAAGGATCTTCCGACACCTCCTAGAAGTTTTGTTTATTTTCTGGAGAAATGTATTGAATGTATAGGATCAAAGGAGGGAGAGACTTCAACTAAACAGTGAAGTATCATTTGAAATTTTATACTATTGAAATGATAGACAAACAA
The DNA here is from genome assembly GCA_010110895.2 of Picea sitchensis. NCBI lineage: Eukaryota > Viridiplantae > Streptophyta > Pinopsida > Pinales > Pinaceae > Picea > Picea sitchensis. The sequence continues at coordinate 4,403 of SNQJ01S0048033.1, forward strand.
AAGTTAATCATGTAACAGTTAAGGTTGCAGTTTTGTAACTATTTTTCTCCTAAAAGTAGGAGATTGTTAACCATCAAGTATCAATGACCTTGTATAAATACAAGGAGAGAAGATTGAAACAGGGATTTTTTCTCTACAAAGGCATTGTGATGAAGTAATTTTCAAGAGACTCTGAATTAATACAAATGCAGATTAAAGATTCCAGATTTTGACAAGTCTGAGTTATGTGTTCCCATGTATTTTCATGTTTCTTTCATATATCTAATTGATGAATGCTTGGCTACAATTTAGTATGACCTCTACTATGGAAATTATTATTCTTGTTATTTAATTCATTTATAGTTTTTCCTCTGTATCAGTTATCAACAAATACAAGACCTGTGAATGTTTATATTTCAATATCATATGCTTCATTAATATTTTTCTTGTTTTCATAGTCTTCTGTTACAACGTGAGATCCACAATGGTCGCGGCTGGAGGAGGTGCTACCGCAGGTGGTCTAGGAGGAGGAGAAAGCGGCCAAGTATTGCCTCCTCGGATATTTGCAAAGGTTGTTGCAAGATATGCCCCTCTGGTTCCACCAGTCCCTCTCCATGATTTACCAAAAAATTACATGAAAAAACTGCCCAAGTTCACGGGAGAGGGCGATTTAATGGCAGTTGAACACATAAATTTTTTCGATCAATTCGCTGACATTCTTAGATTGGAACATGAAGAGGTTTACTCCATACTCTTGGTTCAAACCTTTGAAGGGAAAGTAAGAACCTAGTTTCGAGGCCTAGTAGTCGTATCTATACTGTCATACGATGAACTTGAAAACGCTTTTATCAGACATTGGGGTGAGCAGAAAGACCATCTTTATTATCTAACCAAATTTGGGGCTCTTCAAAAGAAAAACTATGAATTAGTTCTCGATTTTACCCAACGATTCAATAAATTGTACAAAAATATCCCAACCGAGGTCAAACCCTCTCAACCTTCAGCGAAAGTGACTTTTGTTGGAGCTTTCGACCCCAACTTCACCCTATTATTAAGGGAGAGAAGATCAGTAGATCTCACCAAGATGCAAGATGATTCCTTGGAAATCTAGTCTAAGATGATGGCATTAGGGAAGGTGAAAACCAAATTTGAGACTGGAAACAAAGAAATCAAGAGATACAGGGAGCAAGGAGGACCCTCTGGATCAGGAAGATATTCATTAGAAAAAATGGATGATATCGCTAGAATCATCAAAGAACTGTCAAATAAAATATCGAGAATGGAACTAGATCAAGCTAAGAATGAAAATTACCCTAGAAAGGAGTTCAGGAAGAACCCTAATCCTCAAAACCACCAAAAGAAAATTAAGAATGAAGATCAAAAAATCCAAACCCCTTTTAAAAACGAAAACTTTGTAGGAGGACAAGACATGGAGAATTTCAAGGAGTTAGAAGAGGATATGAACAATCTTCATGATGACTGCTTACAACCTTATATAACAAGACACTATTACAAAAAAAAATTGACTACAGAGTATAGGACTGAGAGTAACAAGAATAGCAGTGTTTCGGAAGATTCAACCTATCAGGGAATAGCGGATGGTATAATGGTCGAGCTCCACCATCAGTACAACCTAAGACCTAGAAACAGGGTTTCCACAACCACTCCATTTAAAAAGATACTGCCGAGGGTAGAAAATGATGAAGCAATTTCAAAAATCACTGAAAAACAGACTGAAGGGACTAAGACCGCTAACACATAGTCTATTAAAACAAAGATAGCAGAAACGCCACCCTTAAGCACGTAGAAACTAGACACCCATGTTACTGAAACAAAGGCCCCTCAACCAAGGAAGGTTGAAAATAAAGGGTTGGAGACTCAAACCATGGAAATCAACAAAATCATTAGAAGTTTCAATCTAGAGAATGAAATCAATAAGATCAAAATCCCTATTCCCCTTGTCGAACTGGCCAAAAACCTGATATACCGAAGAAAAAAAAATCTAAAATGATTAGTTTAGTGGAAAATGAAAGTTGGGTCGATGTTTTTAACTTAGAATATGATAAGCCTAACATGGTTTTTATCCCACACTTCGAAGGTGCCAGAGACATTGTTTCCCCTTTCTACATCACTTTGACTATTTACGACCATCTGCTCCATAACTGCATGTTAGATTTTAGGGCCTCTCACAATGTGATGCCTAAAGCAATCATGGACAAACTCGGCGTTGAAATCACCCTACCTTATGGAGATTTATATTCATTTGATTTGAGGAAAGTCAAATGTATAGGCATGATAAAGGACTTAGTTGTAAACTTGCGCAGGTACCTGCAAAAAACGATTTAATGGATGTGGTTGTCGCAGATATACCCCCAAAATATGGCATTCTCTTGTCCTGATCCTGGGGTGCTAAAATTGGAGGTTCCCTCCAACTTGATATGACGTATGCAACAATTCTTGTTTTCGAAGGACAGTTCACACGATTGTACAGGGAAACCAGGTTAGCATTTACGGTTAGTGACCCTCTCAGTCCAAATAATTATTTTATATATATTGTTGATCAGGATTTAGGTAATTGTATATTATCTATAGAGGATGATGTTGATGCATGTATAGAAGAAAGTTGTACAAGAAATAAAAAATAAAAAGAACAAACAGAACAGGATGTATATAGCAATTGTGTTTGGAAAATGTTTTTTTACGATGCCTCATCTTATCTTGGAGCTGGGGCTGGAGTAATTTTTTTGGCACCTGATAACCAATTCGTTATCCCTTTCTCTTATAGGCTACAATGGAACATTGACCACACTAATAACACATGTAAGTACGAAGATCTAGTGTTAGGGTTAGAGGCCGCTAGGAGAATGAAAATTAAAAACTTGGAAGTTTTTGGTGATGAAGAGTTGATCGTGAAGTAGGTTAATCGTTGGTACCAAGCCAAACATCATGGGTTAAGTTCATATCGAAATTATGTTTGGGAATTAATCAAAAAAAAAATCTCCTCTGTTATTATTCACTTCATTCCGAGAACAGAAAATCAACAGGTGGATGCTTTAGCCAAAGATGCTTCGACTTTCGCACCTCCCACTACTTTCAAAACAAAATATCATATACAAATGAGACATAGACCTTCCATACCCAATAACATACAACATTGGCAAGTCTTTGAGGATGATGAACAACTCCGAAAATTTTTAGAAACAGTAGACGAGCTCATCGAAACGCATTCTAACCAAGAGAACCAATATGATCCTATTTGGATCATGCAGGAAGGGGAAGACCCCTAAGAGTTCCAGGATAAAATCGCTAATCACTGTATGCTTATTTTAAAGAATAATCAGATACCCAAGGGCCTGATTCCCTTAGAAAGGATCTTTAATCATGATAACATCCCTTTGAAAGCTACCTTACAGCCTCAGTCGGAAGAGGTCGAAGATTGAAATATAGGTACCAAAGGGAGTCCTAGATTAGTGAAAGTATCCAGGTACCTATCTCCCGAAATCAAAAGTAAATATACTGAGTTGCTTAAAAAATACAAAGATATTTTTGCCTGGTCTTATGATGAGTTGAGAACTTATGATACGACTTTCATGGAACATAAAATTCCACTAAAACTAGACGTCAAACCTTTTAGGCAGAAAATCAGGTAGATTAACCCTATCCTATTATCGGTGATAGAAAGAGAAGTCAAAAAACTCCTGGATGCTAAAATCATAGTTCCACTAAGATACTCTGAGTGGGTAGCTAATTTAGTCCCAGTGAGAAAGAAAAATGATGAGATCAGACTGTGTGTCGATTTCAGAAACCTGAATCGATTATCACTCAAAGACAATTACCCATTACCTAAGATGGATCACGTGTTATAAAAAGTAGTTGGAGCTAACAGAATGTCTATGATTGATGGTTTTTCAGGTTACAATCAAACCGCAGTGCATCAAGACGATAAAGAAAAAACTGCTTTCACTACCCCTTGGGGTACTTTTATGTATGATAAAATGTCTTTTGGTTTAATGAATGCAGGGGCAACTTTTCAGCAAGCCATGGATATCACTTTCATGGGTGAAAGAGATAAGTTCGTTGTTATCTATCTTGATGACCTTACTTTTTTCTCCAAATCTAATGTAGAACATCTAATGCACCTTAAAAAAACCTTTGAGAAATGACGAAAATTTGGTTTGTCACTCAATCCCAAGAAATCTCATTTCGCAATGCAAGAAGGTAAACTCTTGGGCCATATCATGTCTAAATATGGAATCAAAATCGATCGAAAAAGGGTTGAGGCAATAGATACTATAAATTTTCCTAGAAATGTAAAAGAAATTCAGTCTTTTTTAGGAAAAATAAATTTCTTGAGGAGATTCATCCCTAACTTTGCTGAAATTGTAAATTTGATAACAGATATGCTCAAAAACGACAGTGAGGTGAGATGGACCAACGAAGCCAAAGCATCATTTCAACACATCAAGAAAGTAATACGTGAAGCATCGGTCCTGTCAAGTTCAGATTACACAAAAGATTTTTTGATTTTTTCTTTTGCTTCAGAACATACTATCGTAGTTGTATTGTTACAGAAAAACGAGGAAAGTTTTGAGCGGCCTATTGCATTTTTTAGCAAAATTATCAGAGATGCTGAGTTGAAATATGATATATTGGAGAAACAGTCCTATGCAATGGTGAAATATCTCAAGTCTTTCATAACTTACGTGTTGCACTCAAATATCATTGCTTATGTACCCTCTAGCTCTGCTAAAGATATCCTGGTGCAACCAGACAGCGATGGAAGAAGAGGCGGGTGGTTAGATAAGATCCAGGAGTTTGACCTAGAAGTCAAACCAACTAAAATTATCAAAGGTCAGGGTTTGGCCAAATTGCTTACCGAATCAAATTTAAAAGCACTTGGGATAAATCAGCTACAAGAGAATGAGGGATTTCTTGAAATAGACGAGCTTGATGTCACTGCACCTACAACCAAAATTCAAGACAAGTTTTCTACTTTGGCCTGGTATCATGACATCGTCCATTACCTACTCACCCTTCAATGTCCTAGTGATTTAACCCCGTCTAAATCTAGGACGCTAAAGTTACATGTTGTAAAATACTATATCATAGATGCTAAATTGTATTGGAAAGACCCCTCTATGTTTGTAAAATTTATTGGTATTGAGTACCGTCTCTAAGTCGCCAGCAGTGTGGGTAGGATTTCCTAGGTTATTATCTTCTTCTTCTCCTAGAACAATGTGGATAAATGAATTGCTAAAAACCATTGTTAACATATGTTCCAAAAATATTCCATTAGGGTCAAACCCTCTAATATTTTCAGCATACTTGAGATTCAATTTGTGGAGATGGTTTGCAAATTCATCAATTTTGTTGATACTTCTAAATACAAAATCCCCAATTTTCCAAGGCAAAGGTATGAATTGATTTTTTCATTTTTCATGAAAAAAGTGCAGCCAAAAGTTATCTTGCCTTGCAAATTTTGTGACAAACATTCAGTCAAATATATGGCATGGAAGAAAGGAGGGTTTTTCCTTAGAAACGAAATTCCTGATAACATTGTAATTGACCATTTGCTCCAAAGTCTCCTTTTTATCCCATAATTTGCTAGCCTGAGTGGATATTCTTGGGGTATATTTTCCAAACAACAATCCTTTAAGGACCAAAAAAAAATCCTTGAAAACTTCATAAAAATGAAGGGAATCTTTGTGCCCCCATAACGCTTGGTACCAAAAGGTCATGAGGTCAAATTCACAGTTCACCTTCTTGCATATAGACAATTCAGGAAATTGACAGCAGTGCGTTATCACAAAAACCAAATAAAAAGACAAAGAATTTATTATCCTTTTTATACTGATACAATTTGGAAGATATTTCAATGGAAATCAACTTCCCCCAATCGAAAATGGCCTACTCCTTGACACTAAAATATAAGATGTAAAGAATCATACAGGAAATGTTAGGAGTATTTTCTTGGCCTATAACTCTAGTAAATAACCTGGAAATTTTCTGAAATGAGTTTTTGAACAAGATGACCTGCAATCTGGTAATATCTTCAGGGATGGTCATGGGATTCTCCAAGAATTTAGGTAAGAGATCCATGCCTTTGTCATGATTTTTCAAGAATTCCCTGCAATCTTCACCTTTGAAGGTGAGTGTTGGTTGTGGGAGTTTCATCATTTTATGGAACACTTGAGGTGAAAGAGAAACAAGAGAATGGTCTTGGAGTTGAATCATCCTCTTACATGGTATATACTTCTCAGCGCACTAGAAAACCAACTCCTTACACTTAAAAAATTCAGGAACACATCCTGCACGAGCATTTTTGGGCATCCAAATTAATTCCTTCTGAGCAGAAGGGGATGAATAATAAGAGTATGCTCTAGACCACTGAAAGTTCTGGTCATCTGGTCCAAAAATGTTCAAATTATCTCTACAGAACTATTGTCGAGTTTTTATTGCCATAAGTTGGCGAGAGTGTTCTTTTAATCCAAATAATATTTGAAATGAGCGCTTGATAGATATAATATAATATTTTGCATCTCATGCTTTAATGTGGTTTAATAAGAAATATCCTTGAGCCCTTCATTGTAATATTCCAGATATAAAAAGTATGTAGAACAAAAATAAATAGCTAGAAATGGCAGATGAACAACAATATAACCAGAACAATTGAAAAATAGGATGGAGCTTAGAATGACTGGGCAAAGATAATTGATAGGCCACTTGTCCCACACACTTGAGAACCATATAAGGACCATAAAATTTGGGTGCCAGTTTCTGACAATGGTCAGCCTTGAGGGAATTTTGCTTGTAAGGTTGCAGTAGAAGAAACACATGATCCCCTTTTGCAAATTGACGTTTAGAGCGACCTTGATCTACTTATTGCTTCATTCCATTCTAGGACATGACCAAATTCTCTTTGAGGGTACGGAGAATATCCTCTCGAACTATAAGCATTTGGTTAACCACCTGTACCTTCGAGACACCTGAAAAATATGAGAGAATTGAAGGTGGATTTTTTCCATACACCACTTCAAAAGGATTCATGCGGGTAGTTTTATGGTACAAAGTGTTGTAGCACCATTCTGCCTGGTAACCATTGAGCCCATTGATGTTTCCTTTCTAATGAAAAACACCTCAAATATGTTTCCAAACATTTGTTGACAACTTGAGTTTGACCATCAGTATGGGGATGATAATTTTTGTTGAGATGAAATTGGGTGCCTTGTAGCTTGAACAGTTCTTGTCGAAAATTGTTGGTGAAGATTGGGTCGCGAACAGAAACAACAAAATGTGGCATGACTTGAAGCTTGAAGACTTGATCCATGAAAAGTTGAGCCACAGTGGATGTTGTAAATGGGTGTTGAAGAGAACATAAATGAGTATACTTGGAAAGACGATCAACTACCACCATAATGACTGATTTATTTCCCGATTTAGGTAATCCTACAATAAAATCCATAGAGATATCCGCCAAATAGCAAGTGGAATCAGAAGTTGTTGTAGTGTGCCCATAGATTTGATTGTTTTTCCCTTGTTGCATTGACACACATCACATTCAACCACAAAATTACTAACGTCTTGTTTCATACCATCCCAGAAAAAAAAAACGTTTGACCTGGTTATAGGTTTTGGTAAACCCGAAGTGCCCAGTTGTGGGTGTAGCATGAAGCTCAGAAAGTACCATGGATTTAAGTTTTACTTGTTTACTTAAATACAAGAGGCCTTTGTATCGAAGCTCCTCATTGAGCCAAGAGTACCCTGGGGAAACTGGATAATTGGACTGCAATTGTTGTATCAGATGTGAACTTTTGGGGTCATGTAGCCATTCCTCACGAACAGCTTGGAGCCAATATAGCACAATGAAGGAGAGAAAAAAATGGGACCCTTCATCTTCATATTTTTGGGAAAGTGCATCAATAACCACATTGTCTGTATCTTTCTTGTAAATGATCTCATAATCATATCCAAAGATCTTAGTCACCCATTTTTTTTGCTCGCGGGAGGAAAGGTGTTGTTCCATAAAATACTTAAGGCTTTGATGATCTGTCTTAATTAGGAAGCGTTTCCCTAATAGATAAGGGCACCAAAGATCCACAACATGCAGAACAACCAACATTTCCTTTTCATAAATTGATTTTCCCAAATTTCTCTTGGACAGTTGTTTGCTAGTAAAGGCCAAAGGTCAACCCTCTTACATAAGGACAATGCCAATTCCTTTCTCAGAAGCATCACATTCTAGGACAAAGGTCTTTTTGAAATCAAGAAGGGTTAGGACTAGAGTGGTGCACATGGCCATCTTCAAGGTTTGAAAATCCTGAGCAGCTATTGGAGTCCAAGTGAAAGAATTATTTTTAAGGAGTGCAGTGAGAGGTGTCGCAATCTTTCCATAATTCTTAACAAACTTGTGATATTAACCTGTTAAACCCAGAAATCCCCGCAATATTTTGAGAGTCTTTGGGTGAGGACAATCTTGCATAGCTTCAATATTTTTAGGATCCACCCTAATGTCGGCCTTTCCCACAAGATGACCCAAGTACCCAACTTCTGAGGAACCAAAATCACATTTAGATTGTTTGAGGAAAATTTGGTTCTAAGAAAGTAGATGGAGAACTTGATCCACATGAGCAAGATGGTATGTCCAGTTTTTTCTATAGATGAGGATATCATCAAATAAAACTAACACAAAATGACGGAGAAAAGGACAGAAGACATGATTCATGAGGCTTTGGAAAGTGGAGGGAGCATTACACAAGCCAAAGGGCATGACCAAAAAATCATAGTGGACCTCATGAGTTCTAAAGGTAGTCTTAGGAATGTCTTCCTCTTTCATACGGATCTGGTGGTATCCCGAACGAAGATCAAGTTTAGTAAAGAATTGGGTGCCAATCAATTCATCCAAGAGGTCATCAATGACAGGAATGGGAAATGTGTCTTTAATGGTGAGTTTGTTGAGGGAACGGAGGTTAGGACACATGTGCCAAGAACCTTATTTCTTAAGGACCATGACCATAGGAGAATAGTAGAGGAACGTACTAGGGTGGATTACACCTACGTTGATAATTTCTTGAACCATTTTCTCAATTTCATTTTTTTGGGAAAAGGGGTGACGATAGGGACGGATATTGGGAGGAAGACTTCCTCGGACAAGGGGAATGGAATGATCATGAACACCACGAGAAGGAAGGATTCCATGGGGAGTGTAAAAAACCACTTGATGTTTAGAGAGGATGGATTGGAGGTCTTGCGGCACAGAGGGTGTCTCAGTGGTTTGTATCACATGGAGTTGGGAAATAATGCCAGAATGACCTTTTTTTAGCAGCTTTTCCATGTGATGGGAACTAATGATCTCCAGGGAACTGACAGTTATGCCTTGGAACTTATATTGTTGGCCCTCCTGGTCGAATTGCATGGTTAATTCCTCAAAATCCATGAGAATGGGACCCAAAGTCCTTATCCATTCAGCACCCAACACAACGTCACAACCTCCCATGCCAATAGCAAACATATGATATTTCAGATGGTATTCACCAATTTGGAGATACACATTTTCACAACACCCTCCACATTTCATGGACCCACCATTGACAATCATGATCTAGAAATTATTGACTGCATGGATATAGCAATTAGTTTCTTGGGAAATGCAGCGATGAATAAAATTATGGGTGCTTCCACTATCAACAAGAATGATGATCTTCCTATGCTTGATTTAACCAATTAGCTTGAGGGTTTGGGGAGCAGAGAAGCCAGTGAGAGAATTTAGCGAAATCACCGGTTCTACTTCAGGAGAGTCTAAGGGAGGGGTTATGTCAGTGGGTTCAGGTGACACAGACACAAGGGGAGCCTCAACATCCTCTTCTAAAACTTCCTCTGAGATGGCCATAAAAATATTTTTTTCCTTACACTTGTGTCCCGAAAAATATTTTTCATCACAATTATATCAAAGGCCTTTGAATTGGCATTCAGCCATTTCGACATTGGTCAATTTCTGGATCTTTAGTGGAGTAGAAGGAGGAGTGGGAGTTATTGTTTTAGTGTAAGGAATAAAGGGGGGGATTGCGGTTTTGAGAAGAGACAACATGTTGTGCTTCCTTATCTCTTTTAGTAGAGTCCACCCAACTCTAAGGCTGAGCCATCAGGACATGAGCACGAATCTCATCCTTGAGGCCACTGATAAAACATTCTCGGAAAAAAGCATCAGACATGCCCTCTGTATGAAATGCTAGTCGCTCAAAAGCAGCTATAAATTATTCCATTGTGCAAAATTGTTTCAACTTTATCAAATGGCCTAAATGGTTGGTGTTAGTGTCAAAGCACTCATAAATCTCTGGCACAAAGTGTGTCCAAGCCACATACCCTTGGTGAGCATTTTTTCTCCATTTCCACCATTGCCAACGCTCTTGATCTAGATGGAGAACACCATACTGGAGTTTGGCCAACTCATATGTAATGCCATACAAAGAGACCTAATGTTCCATTTGAGTTACCCATCCAGTGGGATCCGATCCATCAAATTTGGTCACATCCACAAGTGGAAGGCATAGGTCACGTTGAAAGTGATGGGGCTGAAAATTCTAAGAATGAGAGGAAGTTTCACCTTTGGTATGCAAAGGTGGGTCAGATAAGGGAAGATATGCAAGGATATGCAGCTTGGTGCAAATCATCGTAGAGACACATTCAAGCTAGGTAGTAATGTATTGTTTGAGCTCTTGTTTGAGCTTTGCGATGGAGGAATGCATCTTTTGATTGATGGTGGCAATATTGGCACTGAGTTGTCGCACTTCTTGTTGGGTTTCGGTGAAATTAGAGTGCAAGCTAGCGAAGCAAGCTTCCAAGTCTTGGCTATGGGTATGGGCCATGATGACGAGGGAACACAAAAAGGGGTGGGTGGGACCACACAGAAAATGGGTTATGGGTGAAGTGTATCACAACGATCAGGGAAATGAGTTGAATCCAATGGGGTAAATCCCAAATAAGGGTGTTGGAAGGAGGTCGGGTCCACAAAAAAAAAATTGTTGAAAAATGATAGGTATGATTGTGATAAGGGCGAAGAGAGAAATCCAATCTAAAGAATATTGCAGTGATGAAATGCCCAAATGATTAACATGAAGAAATGTGTAGTAATTTTGCAACTTGAATGCAGGAGACACAGTTGCACCGCAATAGATCGTGTTTGTTTTGTTTTTGTTTCCATCCCAAGGGTTAAATATTCAAGTGTTCTATAGACAAGGGTTTTCCCTGTGCTATAGCTCTCGGATATATGTGCGGGGTCCAACAGTAGTACTATGCCCAATATCTCAGGGAACCAACTAAGGAGTCTAGATTGTGCCCTTATCCGTACTACCCGACTACCCAGGTACTAGAGAGTATCTTCCTAAGTGTTGTTCTTGGTGGCACTATAGCAATTAGGTGTGTTGAGGAAAAGATATTAATTGATCTTAATCAAGCATTTTCAGACTTTACTTAGCTAAAGTAAAATAGACATGAATATCACCCTATGTTTATAGCCAACAAAATATATATCCTAACTCACAAGTATTAATTACAAGTGCTTTGGATAATCTTTTATCAACAAAAAACTTGTTGGAAATTCTCTTTTTATGTATTTTTCTGAACATATCAGTTGTTGAAATAAATGTGAGAGCATAAGTAAGGACACCAAGATGATACTCAAGATATATGAGACATAAAGAAATCCTTTATTTCATTCCAATTCACCAAAGAGTCATTGTCTTTACAAAACTTCACACAGAAATCTTGGACCAAAGTCAAACTTAGAAATCCTTGATGGAACATACAAAAGGACCTCTGACAGAAAACCAAAACTAAACTCTAAAAGTTGGATCAGCTTGCCACAGATTGTTGCCCACTTGACTCTGCACAATAGCCTTTATCAGTCATGAACATTAATTCACAAACAGACAAGTCTACACAAACTATCAAAGATAGATCAACACCTCTGAAGAACAAGTGTCTGAATGATTTGATTCAACCCTGAATATTGTTTTCTACAATAAGACCATGCTATGACAAAAGAGAATTAGGCTATGATGAATATATGAATGAATGAAAAATGAACTATCTCAACATCAACTCAAAGAGCAAACCTTAGCATGTTTTGTGCTTCTATCATGCCCTTGTTCCTCCCCTTACTTTTGATTTTAACAAATTAGAATTGGTTGAAGTAGTTGAACCAACTTATT
>SNQJ01S0048033.1:22084-33799 GCA_010110895.2 Picea sitchensis
TAAAGTCATGTGCAAACATATGTGGTGCACTACATGTCATTCAAAGGTGCATCGACAAGACAAGTGTCTGACCCTTCTAAATTATGTGGTGACAGGAACGCCAAGTCCATTTATGTCTGGGTAGTCATAATGGTGTGAAATATTCCATCAGTGGGGCCATGTTCCACCCTGCTTCCCCACCTTATAGAAGTATCAAGAAATGAATCACACCCCCTTCTGTGAATTCTATAAGTCCATCTGCCACAATATCAATAGTTTTTTCTCCCTCCAAATGATGCAAGATAAAACCTGAGATGCATTCTAGGTACAACAGGAACAAAAGGGTGGTGAGTGTGGTAGCGATGATAGAGACAGATATCAAGGAGAACCTTGAGGTGTGTATGGATGTGATCATGGATGAGGATATGGTGGAGCAGCTGGTATACCCCCCACATGTTTCAATTGCAGTGATATTGGTCATGTCTCATGATTTTGCACTAATTCATTCATGCTCTACACATATTGTTATAGTCCTGAACATGTAACCGAAGATTTCCCAAACTTGCTGAAAAAGTGGGAGGAAAATAAGGGTAACTGTAACATGGTACATGATGAGTTGCACAAAAACAAGAAGAAGAATGGATAAGTGAACATCTAGGTAGTAACCCGTGGAGGGGAGAAGACATGGGCAGACTTCGAGAACGGAGAATTTTTTGTTCAAAAAATAGAGGGCAAGATCAAGAAGGCACCCCAGCCCCCTCCTAAGTTTGATGTGGCTCAGTAGAAGGAGTTTATACGCAATGCATAGATAGCCTTGGAGGAAAAATGGGTGTGTGAGGAGATGCAACATGCAACTCAGAGGTCTCTTAAAGAGGCACGAGTTTGAGAGGAACTTCAAAGGGTGACGCAGATGTCACTAAAAGAAGCATGGATCCGCAAAGAAGTGTAGTGGGAAACATAGAGGTCACTAGAGGAATCACATGCATGCGAAGAACTACAACACGTGACACAAAGATATTTGGAGAAAGCTCAAGTGTGCAAAGAAATCTAGCGCACAACCCAAATATCAATAGAAGAAGCATGCAGACAGGCTATGTTGCGACGCGCTGAGAAGGAAGTGTATGAAAAACACCAAGAATAGTTGCAATGTGCAGTGCACGTAGAAGCCTTGTGCAACCTCGATTGCATAGCAGAATTAGAAGATCAAGTCAATAACTTCTTTCACTGATGTTTTTTTTTTCTCATAGATCCAAAAGATGTGAGTAAGTTGACTCGGGTGTTAAATTATTGCATGAAATAACAAGGAGAGGAGACCACCATTACATCTCCACAAATGTAGTAAAATGGATAGGGTTAGAACTTTCTGATGCCCCATGGTTTGATGGTACTGGGCTAGTGGAGACATTCCTGGTCCAAATGGAGAAGACCTTCCCCATAGAGTAGTGACTCCAGAACGTGGATTTCATGGTTCGAAGGACCCCAACACAGTGGTGGGAGACTCATCGTTTGAATATTCAGAATTGGGAGTAGGCATCCGAGTTCATACAAGTGTGCTTCCATCCCATCGTCGAATTTGAATTGGCCAACCGATATAACAAAACTGAGGATCCTCAAGAACAAATCTACTTTTTTGAATGGTGTTGGAATGCTAATAACATCCCTCAAGCTTAATGGGTCCATCGGTTTTTCCATACCATGGATATGGTCCTTTGTAGCTAGTACATCCAGGAAGAACTCCAGAGGAAAATAAGTGAGTGGACCCATATGAATTCCAAGTTATTTTTTACATTCTTGTTCACTTCAGACACTAAAGTTCTCAACAAATCTCTTGTTCGGTTTCTTTTTTTTCATCGAAAACTAAAAGTTGCTAGTCCACTGGTGGTCTTCTCATATCACCATTTGGTGGCCAAGTTGAAAGAATCAGTCCAGTGATAGAAGATTGATTTGGACAACAGTGACGATGACGACCCTCGCAATGTCCAAATATGAGAGTCGAAAGGAGAATGTTATCTAGAGGGAATGGAGGTCGAGACAACCATGATGGATTATAATGGACCTATCAAGACTAAGAAACAAAATATTGGGATAGAGGAAGCACCAAAGATAGCCATTATTGGGGATTACTGGGACAAGGAGACTGTCACCCAGGTTGTTGACCTCCTGAAAGAGTATGAAGACTTATTTCCTTGCGGTTTTTTTTATATTCGTTGGACAGTTGTTTTGGACCATTGGTTTTCATTTATGTCAACCCTTGGATATTGATCTCAACCCTTGGATATTGATTTCAACCCTTGGAGTAGTCTGGAAACCCTATAGATGTGGTTGATATTGATGGTGCGTTAGTTGTCATTGAAGAGTGGTTGATGTCAGTAGATGTGATGGGTGTATTTGATGTAGTATACATGAATCCCCAGAGGTGTGGTTATGGAAAATGAATTTTATCAAGGAAAAATGTCATGAATGACAGTGTAAATGTAGGTAAATTACTCATGGATGGATGGTCCTCGTCATTCCATTTCTGGTGATAAGTGGTACACCACGTGGTTCCTCATGGTTGAGGATTTATGAGGACATGAAGTTGGAAGCCCCAAAGATGGTTTAAGAAGCCCCTATAGAAGCCCAAAATATGGGTTAAGAATCCCCTATATTGTTGCAAGTCATTAATGAAAGGGTAAAGTTGTTGTAACAAGAAAGTTCAAGAAGCCCTAAAGCTAAGGAAAGAGGTTACTTAGAAAAAGTATATATACACCTCAAGAAATCACTCATAAGTACATTTCACACACACATCTTATTTAATATCTTCTATGTGAGTAAGTGATTCTTATATGAGGTAACCAAGGAGATATAAGGCAAATTTCAAAGGAAAGATGAAGTGAAGAATGGTGAAATTCCAAGGGAGAATGAAATCTTGTGAGGATGTGTTCTAAGGTATGTTATTTACAGGTCATCTTACCATTTTTCATTGTAACTTTATTTATAGAATGATTCAGATAGTTAAACTTGGATTTTATTAAGAATACATATCAAGGTACTTTTGGTAGAAATTTTAGCTTCTGGGTCGTTGTATTTTCGGAGATACACTTTGTGGAAAATAGGGATTTGGTTAATCATGAAACTAGTCTCAAACAAGTGTTCCAGGTAAAATAGTCATAACTTATTCATAGAGTATTCAAATTCCATGCAAAAACATTAATTGGATATAATACAGTCCTTAGTATCTTGTGTATAATTTTCAGATCCATATATCCAATATTACGTGCATGGCATGCTCTACAAGTTGGCTCTCTAGAATAAGCCAAAATTCAGTGAGGTCTGCCATTTTTTCTATAACTCCTTTTTTGGGATGTTATAAGCAATGAAAATTGGAGGAATTACATATAAGATATTGAATAATATTGGGTACAAGTTTCATACCTTTATTCATTATAAGTATGTAGTTATGCTTGTTGAAAGTTAGAATTTGTGACTAATCCAAAAACTAGTCTCATGAGACTAAGGTAAAGTTTGATGAAGATGTTGTTCTCCTGTTGTTGAAGTTGAGGAAGGTCTTCAGGTATTTGATCACATACACCAGGTATGTTACAGATTTATAGGTATGTTTATATGCATTTTTTGAGGGTTACATGTTGATGATGTTATGGTGCATGCTTAAGGAAATTCTTTGGTATATTGTTGAGGCATTGACACATGATTGAGGCACATATTAGGTGCATGGTTGAGGCATATACTTGGTATATGATCTTGGTTGTTTGGTACTTTGTTGAGGTACATATTTGATGGTACTTTCTTGATATATCCAATGGTACATGGTGTATGGCATGATTGAGTGATATGGTATATGGTTGAGATACATTGTTGGTACATGGTATGATCCAGGTGTTTATGTACATTGTTGATGTACATGGTTGATACATGGTATGGTACAGGATTGGTACTTGGTATGGTGTTGGTGTACATGGTTGATGGTTGAGGAATATGGTACATGTTATGGTGCATGGTTGATGCACGATTTTGCAAAGGTGTTGGTGCATGGTTGATGCACGGTTTGGTATAGGTGTGGTGCATGGTCAATGCACTTATTGTGGTACAAGTTGTGGTACACGGTTGATGCTTGGTATCATATAGGTTGATTTTTTGGTACATGGTTGAGACACATATCTTGTGATGGTATTTTGGTGACCTTGGAACATGCTTGGTAGAGGCATGTGTTGGTGATGTTGGACATATAGTTGAGAGGTGTTTTTGGTATATGATGCATGTGAGAGGATCTAGTTGAGTATCAGTAATAGTGACAAGTTGGATAGGTTGGATACAGTGACAGGTTGGTAGGTTATAAGTTGATGTGACAGTGGCAGAGATAGTGGTAGAGATAGTGGAAGTGACGGTGGTAGTGATTGTGGTAGTGATAGTTGGTCTACACTTATATTTCAGGGTGGTAGGATAGAGAAAGGAAAGGGGGTTGTATCCTCCTTCTGGTTGGAGCTGGAGAATTAGGGAGTTGGATCTTCCTTTAGGTTGGAGCCTGAGAATCAAGGGGTTGTATCCTCCTTTTGGTTGGAGCCAGAGAATTCAGAGATTTGTATCTTCCTTCAGGTTGGAGGCCTATAAATAGGGGGTTTTAGCCTCCTTCCAGTTGCATCTAGAGAATTTGGAAGTTGGTGCTTCCAAATAATGTATTCTTTGATATATAAGAAAGCATTTTGTGGTTTTCTCCCATTTCAGTTTCCACATAAATTATGGTGTATTGTGTGCTTGACGTGATGTTGTTGATGTGATGATGTGTGTGTTTATATGTTCATGATATATTGATGATATAATAATGATATAATGTTGATTAATTTCAAGTTTATATATTGTGGTTAAAAGTGGTAAAAGTGCTCATATTGATTCACCCCCCTCCCCCCTTTAGTATTCCAACAATTGGTATCAAATTCGGTTCCTTCAGGAAACAATTTAACCACTAGAAGGTAGATCTGGGAGATGAAGAATAGCACATACACAAATAATGGAATACCATGGTTTGATGGTCAAATTGGTTAGAAATATGAGATGTGGAATATCAGAATGAAAACATTTTTACAAGCACATGTATATGATGTTTGGAAATCATTTTTTATAATATATATCGCTACTAATAAACTAAAGACTGCAACCAATAAGGAATTGAAAAGAAACAACAAACTAGCAATAGATTTCATCTTGGAAGGATTACATGATTCAGTAAAAATGAAAGTGGGAAAATTTTTATCAGCTAAAGAACTTTGGGATAAGATACATGATCTCTATTTTGAAGAATCTCCCATCACAAAGCTAGAGACTGATAAAGAATATGCAGGAACACAACAAGAAATATGCTCGTCATGTCAGACAGATTCAGAAGAAGAATATTGTGAAGAAGTCATAGTAGACCTTGAATCAGATTTTATCAGTGCTTTAGAATAATTGAAAACAGAAAGGAAGAAGATGAAGTCACTTGAGGAACAATTAGTCAAGAATAATGCTCAAGAAAGTTTTGAAGAATCCCAACAAGTCATTGTGAAACTGAAAGTTTAGGTAGAAGAAAACAAAGTGATTGAAGAAAATATCATGATTCATTTGGATGAAAAGCAGTGTTTGGAAGCCAAAATGACAGAAAAAATAAAGGAAGTGGAGAAGAGAGAGAATATTTTGACATATTATCTCAAGGAAATAACTAAGGATTTAAACCATCTTGAAGAAAAAATTGGTCAAGAAGAAATAAGACTTGAATAATAAATAATAACATTGAATAGCAAACTTGAAGAAGCAAAGAGAATAGAAGAAGTCATGAAGAAATAATAAGAGGTTGAGAAGCTTGAAGAAGAAGTTGTCACATTGAGATTTAAAATCGTCAAGCTCAACAAGAACGTTGAAGAGAGATAAAAATCCACATCATCAGTAAAGGAAGTTGAAGATAAAATTTATCGGTTACCAAAAGGGGAAAATTGAGAGAAGCCTAAGAATTATGCAGAAGTCATCAAAGGTTTTATGAAGAAGGAAGAATGCAATCCCCTAAAGAAGAACGTTCCATAAGTGCAGAATACTCAAGAAGAATATTACAAAAGAGACGGATATCAAAGAAGAACCTCTATATTCATACAACAAAGAAGCTTCGATCTTGATGATGGAATCAAAAAAAGAGAATATTATGATTAACCGAAGCATGAATTTAGAAGGACTACATCCCAAAGAATATCATTCACTCAAAGGTATCAAAATTTGTTTTATAGTTATTTTTTTAATTGTACTAACTTTGGACATAAGGTTGTAGATTGTAGAGCATATGGAAGAAGTGATACTTATGTGGCCCCACATAACATTGAATTTTACAAATTCCACAATTATGGTCACATAGCTCGGAATTGCAGAAGCATGATAGATCCCTCCATGAAAGAAGACATCGATGTCAAAAAAATGAAGGTTTGGAGAAGAAAAGAAAGACAAGAAGAGAAGGTAAATAAAGAATAGGTCCCAGAGATTGCAGGATTCTCAATAGTATGAGAAAGAAGAGAATAAGTGAAGGAAAAATAACAAGAATTTGTATTCTCAGGAATTTTAGTGCAAGATCATAAAGAATCTAGGGGAAAAAAGGAAGAAGTCAGAGTTAAGGAAGATGATGAGTCTACAAATGGAGAGGAATGTTACTCCACATTAGGGAATATCCCTCCATTGTTCTGAGCCATTTGGCTTGGAGACTCCCAACATTATGAATGTTGAATAGAGGGAGTCTATGAAGCATCTCTACAAATAAAAGAACTAGCCTTCAAGCAATGTGAAGAATTTTCAAAGACATATTCAAAGTGGCCACATGGTAGAAGTATAGAATAACAGATTGATTGATTGAGAAGCAGTATTCCATGCATGCATTTAGGAAGGGATATATTTTAGTACATGTTGTTCTAGACATATAGAGTATGGTTTGTATATAGAGAAGACCAGTGGACACATTTGATTCAGTTTGAAGAATAGGAACATGTGATGATAAATTGCAGTAGAGAATACTTCATGATAGTACAGTGACATATAGGTAAACATTGTGGATAGTGGAGTAGCAGAGTTATGGACAGTTTGTGACATATGGACATATATGGATTCATGATATACTTAGCAGGTACAGAAGGCATGAGTTAGAGAAGTTGCATAATAATGGATTGACAATTGGAATCGTTAATGGAAGTCATCTGAAGAAATCAAGTAATAAATAATTTTATATATGTCAGACAATTACAAGAGGAAGCACCAATGGACAATTAACAAGCACTGGAAGAGAGGAAAGGAAATACTTACAAGTATCCCTACATTGATCTACACGAAATATTGCAGAGAAGTAAAGTGAAGAGAAATAATTAGAGAAAGATATCCAGAAAGGAAGATCAGTAGCATACAGACAAGGGGAGACATACCGATAGGGGAGAGTTATCCTTTTTCCCATGATGGAAAAAGAGAAGAGAAAAAACAAAGGCATATAAAGAACAGATGTATGAAGACAGGGGGAGAATCCTCAAGGAGATAGACCCTTTTCCATTAATTTCAAAGGGGGGGAGTGAGAAGAATTGATAAGGAGAAATGGTCATAGTGGGATCATGAGTGTTGGAGCATCAGTGTTTCCATCAATGTTGGTGTTGCCATCAATTCCAAAAGGACATATTGTTCGACGGTTGGTTTGGAACATTAGTTGTCATTGATGTCAACCCTTGGAGAATTATGGAATCCCTAGACATGTGTTTGAAATTGATGGTGAGTTAGTTGTCATTGATGAGTGGTTGATGTCACCGAATGTGATGGGTGTATTTGATGTAGTCTACATGAAGCTCCATAGGTGTGGTTATGGAAACCGAAGTTGATCAAGGAAAAAGGTTATGAAGGATGGTGTAAATGCAGGTAACTCACTCATGGATGGATATTCCTCGTCATGTCATTTATGGTGATAGATGGTACGCCATGTGGTTCCTCACAGTTGAGGATTTATGAGTCCATGAAGTTGGAAGCCACAAAGATGGGTTAAAAATCCCCTATGGAAGCCCCCAAAGATGGGTTAAGAATCCACTAATTGGTTGCAAGTCATTAATGAAAGGGTAAAGTGGTTGTAACAAGAAATTTCAAGAATCCCTAAAGTGAAGGGAAGAGGTTAGTTAGAAAAAGTATATATACACCTCAAGAAGTCACTCATAAGTGCATTTCACACACACATTCTATTGAATATATTATATGTGAGTAAGTGATTCTTATCTGAGGTAACCAAGTATATCTGAGGCGAATTTCACAGGGAATATGAAGTGAAGAAGGGAGAAATTCTAAGGGAGGATGAAGTCTTGTGAGGATGTGTTCTAAGGTATTTTATTTGCAGGTCATCTTACCATTTTTCGTTATAAATTTATTTCTAGAATGATTCAGATAGTGAAAATTAGAGGATATTGAGAAGACATATCAAGGTACCTGTGGTATAACTTTAATATTTTGGGTTGTTTCATTTTCGGAGATACACTCTGTGGAAAATAGGGTTTTTGTCTGGTCCTAAAACTAGTCTCAAGCAGGTGTTCTGGTTAAAACAGTCATAATGGATTTATAGAGTATAAAACTTCAGTGAGACAAAATGAATTGGATATATTACAGTCCTTAGTATGGTTTGTATGATTTTCAGATCCAGATATCCAATATTTCATGTGTGGCATGCTCTACAAGTTGGCTCTAGAATAAGCCAGAATATAGCAAGGTCTATCATTTTTGTTGTAAGTCCTTTACTGAGATGTTCCAAGTGGTAAAACTTGGAGGAATTGAAAATATGATATTGAATAAAATTGGGTACAAGTTTCATACATTTATTCATTACAGGTATGGATTTATGTTTATTGAAAGTTAGGGTCTGTGACTAATACAAAAACTAGTCCCGTGAGACTAAGGTAAATTTTGATGAAGATGTTATTCTCTTGTTGTTGAAGTTAAGGAAGGTTTGCAGGTCTGTGATAACATACACCAAGTCTGTTACAAAGTTACAAGTATGTTTATATGCATTTTTAAGGGTTACGTGTTGATGATTTTATGGTGCATGCTTGAGGAAAATATTTGGTATATTGTTGAGGCATTGGCACATGGTTGAGGCACATATTAGGTGCATGGTTGAGGCATATACTTTGTATATGACCTTGGTTGTTTGTTACTTTGTTGAGGTACATATTTGATGGTACTTTCTTGATATATCCAATGGTACACGGTGTATGGCATGATTGAGTGATATGGTATATGGTTGAGATACATTATTGGTACATGGTATGGTACACTTGTTGATGTACATTATTGATGTACATTGTCATTTTACATGGTTGATACATGGTATGGTACAGGATTGGTACTTGGTATGGTGTTGATGTACATGGTTGATGGTTGAGTCATATGGTATAGGTTATGGTGCATGGTTGATGCATGGTTTGGCACAGGTGTTGGTGCATGTTTGATGCACGGTTTGGTATAGGTGTTGGTGCATGGTTGATGAACTTGTTGTGGTACAGGTTGCGGTACATGGTTGATGCTTGGTATGGTATTGGTTGATGGTTTGGTACATGCTTTGGTACATGGTTGAGAAACATATCTTGTGATAGTATGTTGGTGATCTTGGTACATTCTTGGTAGAGACATGTGTTGGTGATCTTGGAAATCTAGTTGAGAGGTGTCCTTGGTATATGATCCATGTGAGAGGATCTAATTGAGTATTGGTAACAGTGACAGGTTAGATAGGTTGGATACAGTGATAGGTTGACAGGTTACAGGTTGATTTGATGGTGGCAGTGACAGTGGAAGTGATTTTGATAGTGATAATTGGTCTACACTTATATTTCAGGGTGGAAGGATGGGGAAAGTAAAGGGGGTTGTATCCTCCTTTCAATTGGAGCCGAAAAATAAAGGAGTTGGAGCTTCCTTTAGGTTGGAGCCTGAGAATCAGGGGGTTGTAGCCTCCTTCTGGTTGGAACCTTAGAATTCAGGGAGTTGTATCTTCCTTTAGGTTGGAGCCTGTAAATAGGGGGTTGTATCCTCCTTCTAGTTGCAGTTGGAGAATTGGGAAGTTGGTGTTTCCAATGAATGTATTCTTTGATATATAAGAAAGCATTCTGTGATTTTCTCCCATTTGGGTTTCCACGTAAATTCTGGTGTACTTTGTGTCAGTGTTTCATGGAAACCTGCACAGGAGATCTAGCTAAAGCAAGTACAAACAAAGATTATCAAGAAAGTAAGAGAGATTCAATATGGAAGAATGAGAAAATATATTCACACTACTCCAATGAGATGATGATTGATACATAGATCATGATCAATATGATACAATGAATGAGTGGAATACACTCATATATAGGGCAAAGCATTCCATAATTAAGAAAATCAATCAAGTAGTTAAGTTTCCTTAGGAATGCATGCATGCATAATAGTGATGGTAAAAATAGAAAGTCTAAATAGAACTAGTCAGTTAACTCCCACTGAACTAGTGTGTCGAAAATAGAAATTTTTCCAACACCCCCCCCTGAACATCACTATGGAGTAAAAAATGAGTCCCGGCTACTATGCCATTTTAGGTACTCATGTACTATGCAACTAATGAACACTAAATAAAATTGAGGAAAGAGGGAAAATCACGTGGGAACAAAACCCCCCCTTAAAAGATAATGTATCAAAAGAAGAAAATGGCAGTTGCTAGGCAACTGTGTTCTTCACTGCAAGACGATCCTGCAAATTCTGAAACTTTTGCTCATTGAAAGTCTTCGTGAAGAAGTAAAAAAATTTATGGATCTGATGAAATCCTTTGGCAACCTGTCGGGCCTTATACTTCTTGATCCTGTGGACCCATCTGCACCTGAAAATATTCCTTTCTAGTGGATGTGGAACTAGATTCCAAGTCTGGTTTTGTAGGAGTGAGTCATACTCCTTCTGCATGGCTTCTTTCCATAATGGATTTCCCACAACCCTATTGTAGTTATGTGGATCAGTAGATTGAACCATATAGCAATGCATGGGCATCATAGGTTCTGAAGCTGAAAAATACACAAGAAGGCTCCTCATGCTAAGATCGAGTCCTCCTCGAACCCAATGGATTCCATGTAAGGTTGTATGCTGCCTGAAGTGTGGTATGTGCCTTCTTGGGCATCTCCTAAAGCTTCGACGCTGGCTTCTTATCTGGATGTACTACGTGCTTATTTCCATGTATAGAATCGGAGTGTATGGAATCATCTCTTATGTCTGAAACTGGTGGAAGAACAAGAATATATGCATGTTTCAGTGGAGGTGCATGAAAAGTACTCTCCTTACGTGTAAGTAGAATAGAGGAGTCATCGTCATAAAACTTAGTGAATTTATACAACCTTGAATTGTGATACACCTCACCAATTGTAATAATGGAATTGTCATGCATGTCAATTACTGAAACTGAATCTGATGTAAATTCAACCTTTTTTCCTTTCTGAGTGATCTGATAAACTGAGAGCAGATTCATAGAAAGATTTGGAACATGTAAAACATTCTCAAAACTACCATTATGGAGTTCCACTATCCCTTCTCCTTCTACTGCTACTGGAGTATCATCCCCCATGACAATAGGGGGTCTTGAGCATGGACTCAAGGAAGAGAAAACTTCCTCTTTCACTGCCATATGATGGGTTGCACCAGAATCTATAATCCATGAATCAAATGAGGAATTAATTGCAACAAGAGCATGATGATTACCTTTCTTAGGAG
>SNQJ01S0048033.1:35654-64469 GCA_010110895.2 Picea sitchensis
AAGGGCATTGCGGGAACCTTAGGATCTATGAAGATCAAACTTAAACCTAACACTAAGCCAGTCAAGAGAATACCCTACCATATAAATCCTATATACAAAAAAAAATTGTGAAAGGATCTAGATCACATGATGGATGCCAGGATCATTATCCCTGTCAAAGAATCTAACTAGATCAGTCCCATGGTCATTCAACCGAAAAAGACTGGGGAAATTTGGATATGCATCAATCTGGGGCACCTCAATGCAGCTTGTGTCCATGAGCCTTTCCCAACTCCATTCACAGATGAGGTGTTGGAGAAAGTTGGAGACATGAAATCCTACTCCTTCATAGACGATTTCTCTAGATATCATCAAGTTCGGATCGCAAAGGAAGATCAAGCCAAAATGACCTTTTCAACTAAATGGGGGCCCTTTGCATATACAATCATGCCCTTTGGGTTAAAAAATTCCCCCACCGTATTTTCTCGGATAGTGGTAGCAGTGTTCAAGGATTTTATCCATAATTTTCTTGAGGTATACTTGGACGATTGGACTGGGTTCAATCTAGTAGAAGGCCATATACAAGCTCTCTGAATAATGCTCGATTGATGCCTCCAACTATATATATGATCTTTGAATTTGAAGAAGTGCATATTTTGTACTCCCTTTGGCATATTTATCAGCTATGTCGTGTGTAAATACGACTTGCTAGTTGACCCAACCAATATTTATTCCATCCTAGATATGGTGGCCCCTAATTCAGTCCGGTGTATGCGCTCAACATTGGGACATATTGGATACTACAGACAGTTCATCCAGAATTATTCTCAGATCGCAACCCCATTGGAAATTGTTTTGCGTAAAGATATTAAATATGAATGGACATTAGAATGCCAACAATATTTCGATGCGCTGAAAGAAAACTAGTTACTGCACCCATTTTGATTTTTTTTTATTGGTCCAATATCTTCCATGTTCATGTTGATGCTTCATCCATTGCACTAGGTGTTTTTCTATCCTAGCCATGGGAAGGCAGTATCAATCATCCAATCAACTTTGCTAGCCGAAATTTATCTGATGATGAGCAAAATTATACTAGCACAGAGCACGAAGGCCTGGCTATGGTATATGCTCTGCAAAAATTATGCCACTACTTGTTGGGGTCCATATTCAAATTATTCATTGATAATTTTTCCCTCAAGTATTTAGTTAAAAAACCAGTGTTGGGTGGCCGCATTTTTCAGCGGTTTCTTTTGTTTCAAGAATTTGAATTTGAGGTTGTGGTAAAACTAGGAAAACACAATGTGGGGCTAGATCATTTGTCGCACATGGGGGAGGTTGCTAACGGCTTCAACGATGAGATTCTCGATGCACAACCCTTCCATGTTGAATCCATTCCAAATCAACTGGATGAAATATTCAAATTCCTTATTTATGATCAAGCTCCCATGGAATATACTCCTACACATCATCACCAAATGGTGACTCGCAGTGTTGATTATCAATTGATTGTCAGGAAGTTGTATAAGTTGGGTCCGGATGGAATCCAACGTCATTTTTCTTTGGTACATGAATAGGATTCCATCCTATATGAGGCACATAAAGGAATTGTTGGGGGCCATAATGTTGATAATGCCACTGCACAAAAGGTTCTATGCATCGGACTTTAGTGGCCCTCTCTCTTTGTCGATTCTAAGGACTACTGCAAGCACTGCAATGTATGTCAACAAGTGGGAAATCCTTGTCAAAGAGATGAGCTCCCCCTCTTCTCATTGATTTCACTTGAATTCTTTGGAAAATGGTCCATAAACTTGTTTGGAGCTATCAATTGAGTTGCATGGCGCACTGGCACATGCTACATTATCACTGCCACAGAATATCTAACAAGATGGGTTGAAGCCGCACTAGTCAAGGATTATACAACCGAGACCGCAATGTGCTTCATTTTTTACAATATTATCACCTGATTATGATGTCCATGAATATTGATGAGTGATCATGGCTCACACTTTTTGAATGATATCATCTAGTATCTCACTAAAGAGTTCATGACTGATCACCGGAAGAGCACTATGTATCATCCTCAAGCTAATGGTACAGTTGAAGCTTTCAATAAAATTTTAGAACATGACTTCACCAAAGTTTGTAATGTGAAATGTGATGATTGGGATCAACGTATCCCCGAATTTTTATGGGCTTATAGAACCACATGCCAAAGGATGACTAAGCACACACCTTTCAGGTTATTTTATGGGAAGGAAGTGGTTATGCCATTAGAATTTGTGGTTTTGAGCCTCTGATTCGCACTCGCGACTCATATGACCGATGATCAATCCCTCCAGCACAAGTTGGACAAGCTTAGGGAATTAAAGGAAGATTTTATAATGGTAGGCTTCAGCCAAGTAGTGTAAAAAGACAAATAGAAGGCTTGGCACAACCATAACATTTGCCAAAAAATATTGTAGCCAGGATCTTCAGTTCTCTTATATTAGAACAAATATTTCCAGCATCTCGGTAAGTTACGTATGAACTAGTTAGGCTCATTTCACTTAGTCTAAATCACTGAAGCAGGTGTTGCCAAGATGGAAACTCTACAAGGAAAACCACTCAAAGGTCTCATTAATGGAAACAAGTTGGAAGTGTACTACAACCCTCAAGGGTCAACCTCCATTTAGTCTTGTTGTCAGACTTTACAGAGCACTATAGTAATACCGGTATATATTGTACAATGTTTTGCACAGTTCTTAGTTGACATAAATTTAAATTTAATTTTGATAGTACAAGCATTTAAATATCACAGGGGAGATCCTTCTAGTCACAATTGAAGGCAGATCATCAAGAATGCAAATTGTGGAGGCATACTTTCCAAAGTATTGAGGAATTCTTGTTCAACACAGGTCACATGGATATTGATCCACTTTCTTACCACTTCTATTCCTCAAAGGGCCAAAATTACCAGATGGGATGTTGAATTATGCACCAAGTAACTATCTAGCATCACATTATTCAATAACTCCCTACAATATGGATGATCTAAATTTTTAATTTGTTTATCCACTACAGTTTTCTAATTATTTCTACTTGTCCTTCCCACCTTCTCTACCCCAAAAACAAATTCTCTCTCCCTCTCACACCTATATATATCCCATGGCCTCAACCCCAAACCCTCACCTTTCTCTACCATCTTATCGATGTGATTCCCCAGCTTCCCTCTCATGGCATGCCTTAGTTTTCCATTCATCAATTTTGTATCATTAACTCATCTTAGAATCCCCAGAGGCTCATTTTCCCTCCACTACCTCTTAATTCATATATCTTACTCTACTCAACCCAACCACATTCCTCGCTTATATCATACTTGCAAACCCCTTCTTTCTAAAAAATCAGTCTCTTTCTCTCATAGGCACCTCGCTTCCCCCTACACCCATCAATGCCTTATTTTTCACCATGCTTCATCCACTTCACTGTTAAGAAAAGACTCTTCTCAGGGACTCACCCGATGCCCTCTTTACCACCGTTTGAAATACTTCCTCCCCAGAACCAAACAACTTGGGACAAGTTCTTCTCGTTCCTCCCATTCATTCTATCCCTACCATCACATCCTATAACTACTTCCAAAACCCCAAGAATTCAACCAGTCGAGACTTCCTTCTCATCTTTTCTGCCCCAGAACAACGCAATGAGCAACTTATGATGCTCTCTCTTTAGGGAGATATTATTCCCAATTGTAGTTCATCGTAGGCACTAGCGAATGTCTCAACTCAAGTAATGGGACACAATCAAAATTGTCATGCGCAGCAATGATCTTCTCTTCCTCTGACTTTTCCCTGTTGATTATGAAGTAGATGGCTCAAGGACGAGCAAGGTAATAGTGGTGGGGTCCTATGTCACCCAAATTTTTGGGTCCAATTTTTCACATGCGCACAAACAAAATTTTTGTGTGCTCATCCAAAAGTTTTGAGAGTGCCTAAGGAGATGTGCGAAAGAATTCCATAGTGTGTGCATCAGACTGGGTTTTGTTAAGTAGTGCACCAAGTCTAACAGTGATCAAGGGCACATTGGTATGAGTTTTGTTAGTTGAGCATGTCATTCTGATTTTTGTTAGTTGTGCCAGAAAATAACAAGATGCTCATTGGAAGCTAGAAATTAATCACCAAGATATCTCCCCGAATGATTTATACCAACAACATATGAAGATGTGGGGCACCCAGAAGATGAGATAGCTAGGACGTTAATATTTATCCTGATGCAGAGAACCTACATGGAGCCCTGGAAGATACCAAAAGTGTGTGAGGTTGTTATATCAGAAAAGAAAGAGGAGCAGAACAGTGAAGGACATCGCTCCCCAACCTAAATAGATATAAAATAAATGTCTCTTCTAAGAAAGAAGGATAACGATTTTCTGAATGCATCAGTCCAAGAGCTATGAGCTAGCCTATTGTAATATTGTGTTGTATGGATAAATATCATATATATTTCATTTGTATGAATCTTACAGATGTTCAACTTATATGTATTTCATTTGTTTATATAGTAATGTGATGAAGTCTTATTGATATTCAACTTAGTTATTCAATGCAATGTATATCTCTAATATGATGGAATACATACAGTAATAAAGATATGGAAATTTTGTTCTACCCTATGTTTGTATGAATCAGAAGCACTAGTGCATGTATATTTTTAAATATTAGTCCTTAATAGAGTATAACATATGAGTTCCATGGATTCCATTTACATGAGTAATGTTAGTTGTATTTCATCCTCCATGCTCGACACAAGACCTTATGGTCTATGTGATCCTCTTTGCATCTCGGATGAGACCTTTCTCAACCTCAACTGAGGATTGATATTCTGGCGCTTAAAGGTTTTTTTGGACATGCTCTGGATGAACCATAGGTCTCAGACCCCCTAGTGTTAAGAAGGTCAGTGTGTGCACAAACATGTAATGAAACAACGACGTTGCACAATGCCAACACTTTAACCCATTATGAGGGAACAACCACCTATCAAGAAGCATGAGATAGTTGACAAATACTTTGAAGGGATTGAACTTTGGTTTGAGGAGACTGTTTTAGCTGAGGTAGAAGTGGTAAATGAACATCCTCTACAAAATTTTAATCCTCCTTTGACTGAGCCATACACACCTCTACGTTTCCAAGTGCAGGAAGATTTTAGTGCACCTTTATATTTATTTATTCATCCTCCCACCATGTCAAGACTGAGTTTTTCATATAGTGTAGTTGAGCCTATGATCCCATCATCAAGTTGGATAGGGGGAAATCCCATAGGGATCATCCCAGTGATGTCTATGTTTCCACCCCTTAGATCCATTGGACCAACACCATCCATACCATTTTCTTTTGACTCCTCAATCTGGGGGATTCCAGTTGTGTTTTCATCTCCATCTGTTAGTTTACTAAGCACTTCTACACCCTTCCCATCTATCTTGATTCCCAACTTTGGATATTCTTCCAGTGGGGGGGGGACTACTTGGTTTCAGCATAAGGGGTGGAATTCCCTCCACCTCCACCATCCCTATGAGAGGCTCGGTATCATCAGGAACTAGTTCTCCTTTTGGGTGGAATATGTCTAATGGTTTTGGGGTTGTCCCTAGTCAAAATGGGGGCAGTAATAAATCAGGAGGTTCTAAATTTCCATGGGTTAGCACACCTTTCCCTGGGGGCACATCCCTTGGGAGGATTTTTCACCTTAGGGAATTTTTCCCTTTGTTACCACATCAAGTCCTAGGGATTTCTTTCCTAGGACTAACTTCAAGAATGTTTTTCCTGGAGGGTCAACATTTACCCCTGTGGGCATATTTTGTTATGGGAGCAGTCATGATCCTGAAGGTGCCACCATCCCAGTGGGTACTCACTCTTTTGGAGTTCCAAAACCCTCTAGTAGTACAAACATAGGGGAACCGCAAGGTCCAACTGGGATTGTAGAGACTTCACCTCCCTCCCAGTATTCATTTACACTATTTCATTCCATCACAATGTTAGATTTACCATATTTATCATAGTTAACAAATGACCCTATTTCCCATGACCCATCATGGCCAGAAATTCCTTCCAAGTTGTCATCTGATATTTCAAAACTCAATGAAAATCTAGGAGAGGAACCCTTCGCACACATCATTATATACCACTTATGGTGTTCATCCAACTCGTTGATGGATGATAGTGTGAGGTTTCATCTTTTCCAGAGATCCTTGACCTGAGTTGCCACTAAATGGTACATTGTGTTAAAAGGAGGTTCCTTCAAAAGATTCAATGACCTGGAAATGTTCTTAACTCACTACCAATTGCTCATTTGATATGAGAAAGGAACAAAGCTCTTGATTTTGATGCGTCAAGATAATTCAACTTACATTTATGATCATATACATGAGTGGAGACAACAATGTAGGATTATTAAGACTCATATTCCAGACAAGATCCTTATGAATTGTTTCACCAAGTCCCTCTTACCACCCATTGTCAGGGATGTATTTATGGCCAGGGCAGCCATCGAGGAGCAAGCCATTTTCCATTCCTATCATTTGGACTTGATCTATTTACAATTGGGTACCCTTTATGATATTATTCCAAATTCTCCTCACCCGTCGATTGATCCACGGAAGTCAAATGTAGGACCCCATGCTGGTGGAGTGTTTAGTTTTGTTTCACATGCATTGGTTAACCAGATAGCTGACCAAATGGGTCAAATGTCCATTAAGTCACACCCATCAGTTTCTGTCACTAATTCTCAAACTGTTGTGGTCCCTTCTCAAACCTCTGAGGTGAATTCGATTAGTCCATGCAACCAAAGATTCCTTAGCAACCTAGAGGCAAGAAGAAAAGGAACAAAAATAAAAATTCTAATACTAAGAAAGGGACTACCTCTACCAAAAACATCTAGGAGGGAGGCACTAAGGAGAAACAAAAGCGTCATTTTCCCTACACAATTTGTGGAGATGACCACCCTACTCACCAGTGTCTGAAAGATGAAGTCCATATATTTTTGGCACAACAGTGGGCCCCCCAACAACCAATTATGTTAACCCATCCTTTTCTCCTACAACCACAAAATATGGTTTCCACAAATCATGCCCCTCTGCAAGGGGGCATTGTAATGTCCATTTCTGAGTAGGATCTCTAGAGAGGAGGGATAAGTAGTCTAAGCATCCCCGTTAGACTATATCCAATTCCAGACAGGGGTAAATAGGGTTAGTAGAGGTCACTTCAGATGAGGGTGTTATAATTCGAAAGTGAAATTGAGCTAAAAGTGACTAAAAGCACTTTTAAGCCAAATGAGATAAAAATAGAGCAGGTGAGCTAAAATAGGTCAACAATGAATTAGGGTTTTAGGAAGCTATAAGAAAAGGTAAAGCGACCTAATTCATAATTATGAATAATTTGACTTGTCAATGAGGAGAGAGGCACATATTAAGAGAGAGAGCTCTGTGGATTCTAAGAGGAATACGCCCAGTGATTGATTTCAGTGTTGAGAGACACACCCTAGTCACCAGGGAGATCACACATATCTTCCATCGATATTTAGAAATAGTTACACAGGTTGAAACAACAAGGGCGCACTTATTCAGGGTGAGGGCATAGCTTCTGAGAAGACTTAGTGAGTCGATTTGTCCCATCTAGGGAGAATCTATGGATTCCCTTCCGACCCAGTTGAGAGGAGGGAAAGTTGCATATATTTCTTGATTTCCCATCATATTCTGATGAAGAAAATATTTGGGGAGAATTAATCATCCATTGAGGGTGCGACAGTTAGGGAGGACACATTTGGGATTCCCAAGAGATCATTAGATCATATCTAGGAAAATCCTTCTGACCCATTTCAGAGGAGCGTAGGGCACTTAGTTTTATACCCTTATCAGTCGATTTTGATAGAGGAATCACTAAGGCATAGTTTCCAGCAGTAGTTGGGGCACATTTCTCCAGGAGGATCCATCCAGGATCTGTACAGATCATCAAAGGGTATATATTCAGTTGGTCAGCTACCGAGAGTGTGCATGAGATCAGGGTGCATTGTTCAAGACCATTTCTAGGTAGATCCGAGGAGTTTAGCCACCAGGGTGAACTTTCCAGACTTGCAGCAATTGTCGTATGATTTGTCGTGTCTTGAAGCATATCTTATAGATTGTCCATTGATCCGACAACATTCTTCTATTACCAAGTATCATTTATTTAGTTTTCTTATTGTATTCTGACTATGATCCTTTTGTCTCTGATCTATCCCAGAGATTTATTTTATTCAGTTGCATACAGCATTGTAATCCATAGAAATATCATAATATACTATTTGCAGTCTATTGTGTCATTTACTATCTATATGCTTAATCATATGTTGTAAACACTTATTTATATGACCCACACATGCAAAAATCACCCAGCATGTTAAACAATTAAATAAAATGCATCCAGAAACCCTCGAAGTATCATATCCGAGAGTCAAAACACCAGTTCAATAGTAGATATCCAAATCTGTCGGATTTGGGATATTATAGTCGTATTAGATATTTATCCCTCCTAGCTTGTGACTATAGATGATCAGTTCAGTAGGTGAATCAGAGTTTCGTGAGAACATAGGTGACGAGTACATCACTTACAATAGACACAGGGAGAGGAGACCCACATCATATTTTCCCCCTTTTCCTCCTAGTTTGGAGTAATTTGAGGAAGAGGCGCACAGGGAAGTAGAGAGAAGGGCAGAGCATGAGGTAGATCATGAGGTAGATAGTATGATAGGAGGCACGTATGAAAGTCCAGAGGGTGGTGGAAAGGCACCCATGGAATTAGATGCAATTTTCATGTAGGTTATCAACAATTTGGTGGTCATTCAGGAGGCCATGAATCAGTCCTTAACACAGATGGCTGATAGATTGGTTATAGTGGGCACATCAGGCCCATAATCCCCACATGTAGTGTAGGGTATCTCAGGGGAAGGAAGTAGACCCCAGTCACCTACTCGCACATACACTTCTTTGAGTAGGATTTACAGGCCATTGTTCCCTAGTTTCCTAAGGGAACACCCAGTGGAAGAACAACAGTCGATAGCATAGAGGTCAACCACTCAAAAAGAGGAAATTGTAGTGTATAGGAGGTAGTACACAACATTGGGCCATGACTTCCATCAGGACATGACCGTGGTCGAGTACTGTGGACTCAGACTACGGAACCAGACCAGAGAGCCTCAGAGAGTAGGATAGCAGCAACAGCGGGGAAATAACATGGATTTCATCCGAAAAGTTGGTAACATCATCATACCTTCTTTTGACGGATTGTCCAAATGCACTACCAAAGCTTAGGTACAAAATCTAGACATGTACTACAAACTCAACCAGATGAATGAGAGAGAGGATATCAGTTTTGCTACCCTACACTTAGAGGGTGAGGCACACGAGTGGTCGAATCATGGACTAGTGATGTTGGGTCACAGTCACATCACTTCCTATAGGGAGTTTACAGAGAGACTCATGGACATATTTTACAACAAGCATCCAGAGATCCATTTCATGGATCTATCCCAATTGAGACAAACTGGCACAACGGAGGCATTCATCATATATTTTCAGTGACTAGCAGTGGCAATGACATATATCTCAGAGCCTAGGTTGATTATGTTTTTCACAGAGGGGTTCCAAAAACCCTTGATAGGATGGTTGAAGGCATACAAACCTCACACATTGAAAGATTCCATCTTACACATATGAGATCTAGCAGACTCAGCATCAAAGACTAAAACTTTTTCCAAACCCCTTATGCCATAGGAGGACTAGGATAGGAAACCAATCCAGAGAGAGTGGAAGGGTAAGGAGAATTTGTATGATGCTACAAGGTGTGATCTTATGAGGAGGAATCTATGTTGCATCTGCAAATATCCATGGGTCCCCGGCCATAGGTGCATGGGAAAGGGATAAATCCATTACATTAAGGTTGTCACTGACAGTGATGAGGAGGAACAGGTCAGTCAGGACCAGGCCAATGAGTCCACTAGCTCAAAGGAGGAGCCATTGCATGAGGAGGAGAAGTCTCCAAGGATACCACTGACACCAGGAGGGGCGCAGTCACCAGCAAAGCCACAACCTCACAAAGAGGTTAATAGACAAGCACAAACAAAGGGAGTCATAGAAACCCTTTCTGGAGTCCCTAGGTATGCACCCTCAGGATCAAAGGGATTGTTCAGGGGCATTGAACCATTTCTTTGGTAGATGGTGGGGAAACCCACAACTTCATTGACAATGTGTGGGTATCTAGGATATCACTACATACAGAGGAGTTTGAGGGGTTTGAAGTTGCAGTAGAATATGGCCACACCGTGGGGTGTTTGGACAAAGTTCCAAACTTGGAGGTGAATTTAGGTAACTACACCATGAGAGATGCATTTTATGTAGTTGACCTAGCTGATAGATATGTGGTGTTGGTATTCGAATGGTTGATCACCTTGGGAAAGATTTCTACCAACTACCAAACCCTTGAGATAAGATTCAAAAACAATGAAGGGAAGAATATTGTACTGAGGGGTATGTCGACATGGGAACCTAGTACAATGTCAATGAAGAGGATGGAGAGGATATTCTATCATGGGGAAACAACACATGCATCATCTAGGAGACCAACAACTTGCTCCTTGATGGAGATTTTAGCAGATTGGAAATATGACTTGTTAGTGGAATATTCCAAGAACAAGTTCGCTAGTGAGATATTGGATGGGAAGGTACAGGATGACGGGTATAGAGTCATGGACGAAGTCATATTCTACAAATACCAAGTCTACCTAGTGATAGGATCGGGTCTCGGGAAGAATATTTTGGCTTCATTACATGAATCCCCACTAGCAAACCATTAGTGGTTTTTCAAAACCTACAGGCAGGTCAGAGAGAGATTATCTTGGAAGTGTCTCAAATAGGATGTGATGAGACATATCATTGAGTGGGTGACTTTTCAGTAGAACAAGTCAGAGAAGACTCTTCCAGTAGGGTTACTTCAGCCACTTCCCATTCCAAATCGGAAATGGGAAAGGTCATCCTTGGACTTCATTATAGGCCTTCCAAAGGCTCAAGGTAAGGATGATATATTTGTAGGGGTTGAAAGGTTGAAAAACTTTGCACATTTTCTCTTTATTCCTATAGAATACAATGCAATGCAGACGGAAGAGTTTTTCTTCAGAGAGACCTTCACACTTCACAAGTTTCCACATAGTAGACTCAGTGACAGGGGCAGTCAATTCATTATCACTTCAGAGGAGCTTCCACCCTTGTATGAGGAGGGGAAGATAGAGTTGGTTCCTGATAAGGTACTAGAGTTTTGAGAGAGGATATTGAGGAGAAGGGATAGTCAGGAGTGTTTGTATGGAGGGAGAGGTCTTCTAGTAGAGGATGCTACTTCGGAGAGCCAACAGATTTTGCAACACCTTGGATTGGTATTGCTTGAGGACAAGCAATCTCGGGAAGGGAGGATTGAAATATCCATTTCTGAGTAGGATCTATAGAGAGGAGGGACAAGTAGTCTAAACATCCATGTTAGACTATAGCTAGGGCCAGACAGGGGTAAACAGGGTTACTAGAGGTCACTTCAGTCGAGGGTGTTATAATTCAAAAGTGGCATTGAGCTAAAAGTGACTAAAAGTGATTTTAATCCAAATAAGATAAAAATAGAGAAGGTGACATAAAATTGGTCAACAACAAATTAGGGTTTCAGGTAGCTATAAGAAAAGGTAAAGTGGCCTAATTCATCATTATGAAGAATTTAACTTCTTAGTGAGAAGAGAGATGCATCTTAGGGGAGAGAGCTCTTTCGATTCCAGGAGGAATACAACCAGTGGTTGATTTTGGTGTTGAGAGACACACCCTAATAACCAGGGATATCACATAGATATTCCATTGATCTTTAGTAGTAGTTACACAAGTTGCAGCAGCAAGGGCACACTTATTTAGGGTGAGGGCATAGCTTCTGAGGAGACTTAGTGAGTTGACTTGTCCCGTCCAGGGAGAATCTAGGGATTCCCTTCTAACCCAGTTGAGAGGAGTGAAAGGAGAATCTATTGCATGGTTTTCCTTCATATTTCGACAGAGAAATCATTTGGGGAACATTACTCAACCATTGAGGGTGCAGCAGTTGGGGAGGACAAATTTTGGATTCCCAAGAGATCATCGGATCAGATCCAAGGAAATACTTCCAACCCATTTTAGAGGAGCCTAGGGTGCTCAGTTTGAGACCCTTATTAGCCGATTCTGGCGGAGGAATCACTAGGACATAGTTTCCAACAGAAGTTGGGGTGCATTTCCCTAGAGAGATCCATCTGGGATCCGTAAATATCGTCAGAGGGTCAATATTCAATTGGTCAGCTACCGAGAGTGTGCATGAGGTTAGGGTGCACTATTTGATACTATTTCTAGGTAGATCCAAGGATTTTATCCACTAGTATGAACTTTCCATACTTGCAGCAGTTGTCGTATGAGTTTTCGTAGCTTGCAGCAGATCCTATAGCCATCCATTAATCTAGCAACATTCTTCTATTACCAGGTATAATTGTTTTAGTTTTCTTATTGTATTATGGCTATGATCCTTTTGTCTCTGATCTAGCCGAGAGATTTATTTTATTCAGTCGCATACTACATTGTAATCCACAAAAATATCATAATATATGATTTGAAATCTATTGTGTCATTTATTGTATCTATGCTTAATCATATGTAGTAAAAACTTATTTATATGACACAAACATGAGAAAATCACCAAGCATGTTAAAAAAATAACTGAAACTCATCCAAAAACCCCCAGAGTATCAGATATGATATTCAAAACACTAGTTCAACAGTAGATATCTAGATCCGTCTAATTTGGGATATTACAGACATGGTAGGTATCCTTCACCACGAGGGGTCTTCCTCAAATTATTTTATGTTCATGTACAATCACACAGTCAAATTATAGATGCAAGCCAAGAACTATGACATTTTAGAGCCTTCTCATGCAGCCTCAAAAGCAACATATTCTTCCCATCCCAATGGCACTCTTCCGATAGAGAATCCATATTCTAACACACTACTTCAACCCCCGAAGGGATTTCTTCATCGTATGACACATAATCCTAATACACGGGCCACCCACAACTACATTATTATGGAATACTTGACCCAAAAACCTTGTGCCATAGCAGCGCTTGAAGTTATCCAAAGCTACCCGATGTAACGGAAATCCTTGTTATCTTCCATAGGCAGGGTTGATCCCTTAGAGTCAATATTGATGACCTTTGATTCATCTCAGGCTGCTCATAGGATCTCCCATCAAGTATATTTCCAGATTAAAGTGTGAACAATGGGTAAAAACATCTTCTAAATAGTCATTGATGAAAGAGCATCAACTTCCATCATGTTTATTTCTTGTTGGAAGGCCATTGGATCTCCTAAGCTCAACACATATGCAACACTATTGAATGAATTCGACAAACACATGTTTCAATACCATGGAATAATCATTGCCTTACCCATCAAGTTAGGTGGTAAGACTGTCTCTATCGATGTGGAGGTTGTCGACGCACCTCTTAAGTAAAATATGTTACTCAGGCATACTCATTTCTACAAGATGATTGCAATTGTCTCGTTAGTCTTTAGGGTCCTATATTTCCACCACCAAGGGAAAAATATTACAATCGATCAAATTGTGTTCTGCAGCCTAGAACTTGGATCCAATTCAAGGTCTAATGTACCTTTTTTCGAGGATACCACATAGTCATTTGTTGATGTTAGTGTAGGGATGTTCAAATATCCCTCACTGATGGGAATATTTCCCCTTCCCCCACCATCTCCCACTACCAATATAGCTCCTATAAACATGATTTTGTCATTTACTAGTGGATCCCTCGGGTCTTTTAATCCTTGGGTGGTATTCTTGGCGCATAGTGGGAAGACCCAAGGTTTGACATGAATTCACCAACAAAACCCCCATATACCAGCCCTTTCGGCACCACCCGCAAGTAGGTGAAGTCTCACCTAAGGTACCTATGGGGACTATAGGAACCAAGTTTCTACAGTGATGAAGGGATGGCAGGCAGTCCTCATAACCATTGTACTTATAATTTTTTCATTATATCTTATATCATGTGCATAGAAACATAAGAACATGTAGCATATTCAGAAAAATAGACATATATCATATGCGCGTAGTAAATAGAAAAACAAAAACATCATGATACATAGACATCATATTTAATGTGGTTCACCCAAGATGGGATACTTCCACAATGACTGACGTCTTATTATATTATTCAAAATCATCTCTTATAAAATATGCACACTCTGCTCATACATCGTACCCTTGTCTTTCTCCTCTTCCTCTATATATCTATGTCGCTCTTCACTATTACATATATCACATGCATTGCATCACATACATTCAATACTTCTCACTCTTCTACTCTCATACCTATTCACTACTTCTTACCCTCCACGAATATTATTTTGTCACTACCTCTCTATCCCAAAACCATTTCATATTTATACAACACAATAGGTCTTATCCCTTATCAATGGACCCAAAATTACTAACAGCTTCCAATGGTATTCCTCCTTTTGTGCGTGTTGGTCCCGAAAGTGAACCAACTATATTTCCTTCTTTTTGTGCATTGTGTAGTTCCCAAAACTAGTC
This sequence comes from Picea sitchensis, assembly GCA_010110895.2. Taxonomy (NCBI): domain Eukaryota; kingdom Viridiplantae; phylum Streptophyta; class Pinopsida; order Pinales; family Pinaceae; genus Picea; species Picea sitchensis. The sequence goes on from SNQJ01S0048033.1 coordinate 50,285, forward strand.
CCAAAATCATGTCCCAATAGGCCCCCAAAATTGTTTTCAGAAATATTACCCTACAGATAGGTTAAGATCCCCTTAGTCAGGTTTTCTTCAACTAATATAGAATAGAGCAAGTGGACACTAACATCCCTTGCTCTTGTCTATTCACACATGAAAATGAAAAGAAGGGAAAGGAAATAAGAGGGCACCTTTTGTGAAGCTTTTCCTCGTTGCTCCTTTTTTCTCTAGTGTTGGATCCAGTCCTAGCTCGAACACAATCTCCCTGCACTTAGAAAGAATCATCTTCCTCTTCTACGACTTGCACATGCCACAAATTTAGATGAAATCAAATCTAACTAAATGAAACAAGCATAAATATTCGTATGTAAAGTAAATGAGATAGAAGTATGGGAATAGGTCAAGATTATATTTATAAGAAACAATGGGCATTACTTACAATCATATTGATGTTGAGAAATATTCCTCCAATTCTCCTCTTATCCATCCCCTTAATATATACTTGACAAACGAACCATAGGTTTGATATGCTTCAGACTTTAACTCTATCAACACTAAGCTCTCCTTCAAAAACTAGTATTTACCCTTAAGAGGCCTAGTTTATATAGAAGCTTGGGAGGTTTAACCAACTTAGGATATTAAGGGAAGGTTGATATATTTCATCCATAATTTAGGATTGATTACCTAAAAAGGAGAGACTTGAGCTTATGAGTCATATCTCGATCATAACCACCCTGAAGTATCTTGGGATTGACCCATAGAAAAAGGTGGGATTGGTTAAAACCACCCTAACAGGATTGATGCTCCATCCAAACCTGATAGGGGGAATCATTGACGCTCCCAGACAATAGGATAGGAAGTTTCAACGCCACCAATGCATGGGTAGGGGGTGTCAATGTTTAAACAAGGCTTAAAAACTCAAGGTAAAAGTCAGTTTTTCGACCTTTTCATGATGATTTTTCCTCTTCCAAGTCACCTAGGGATTATGAAAATTGTATTTACATGGTTTCGATTTTGCGGCACTTACAAAAATGAAACATTTAGTCTACGACACTTAGTAAAATGACCATTATAGTTGTGACACTTACTAAGGTGAGATATTGCAATTACGACACTTAGAAAAGTGATATGTGATACTTAGCAAGGTGTTGTTGGGTATGTGTTATATTATTTGCATGTGTGTGTGTGGGTGCGTCAAATATGACAACTGCGTCTGACGATCCCTCGTAGTAGTGCTCTGTTTGTGTCGTGTGCATCGGGCGCTTTCCTAGGGGGATACCAGGGGGAGGGGAAGGTATGCCCCCCCTGGTTACGCGTAGTGTTCGGCAACGGGCGGTAGCCCAGGACAATGCCCAAAAAAAAAATTTGGGATGGTTTTTGCTATTTTTAGTGGATTTTGCTATTTTTAGCGGTTTTTTAAATTAATCCTGGATTAAGGGATTAGGGTTTTGGTATCTAAGGAATACCTAAAAACATTGTATATATATTGTATGGTGAATGGTGAAATTAGATATAATGAATATAAGAAAGGTTTTCCCGGTTGAGGGTTTCCGGTATAAATCTATGTGTACTATGTGAATGAGCCATTGATTAAATTTTGTTTTTCTTAAGAATCTATATGCATTGCTTTACTTCACAGGTTTAAAACTTACATGTGGTATCAGAGATCATTTTTTGCTTCAGAGGGATGCCTTTGTTGTTGAGGGTTTGGCTCGGTCTTGATAGATCAAGTTTATCTTGGGTCTGTGATAAACCTGGGTTTAGTAGGAGCTTTTGCAGTGGAGATTCAAGTATAGAAAGAGGAATGGCGAGTTCATCTAGAATCGAGATAGAGAAGCTCAACAATAAAAACTTTGAGCTATGGAAGCTCAAGATGGAGGACCTTCTTGTAGACAAAGAACAATGGATCAATGTGGATCCTGGTACACAGCCTACTGGTACACTGTCTACTAGCACACAGGCTACTGGTACACAACCTACTAGTACATAAACTACTAGTACACCAACTACTAGTATGTCGAAGGAAGACTGGGAGAAGTTGGATAGAAGAGCAAGGAGTGTTATTCGACTCTGCCTGGTAGATTCGGTTTTGTTGAATGTCTCGGGAGAATCTACAGCCAAGGAACTATGGGATGAGTTGGGGAATTCGTATCAATCAAAGTCCCTGGTAAACAAGTTGTTTCTTTGAAAGTTGTATCATCGTAGGATGGAAGATGGAGATTCTATGACAGAACATCTAAATGCCTTTAATACTCGGGTAAGTCAACTTGGCTCTAATAATATTACGATTGCAGAAGAAGATAAGTGTATTACTTTGTTATGTTCTTTTCCAGACTCTTGGGATAATCTGGTTGTATCAATAGGTAGTACCACTCAATCTACATTGAAGTATGAGGATGTAGTTGCATCCTTGTTATCTGAAGAGATGAGGTGACAAATCATGGATGGTCACAGCACAAATGCTTTATTTGTAAGAGGGTGTACCCAATATAGGAACCCTGGTAAGCCTTCAGGGTGGAGATCTAAATCTACAGGTAGATCTAAGTCTCCAGGAAAATATTTGAGGAAATGCTGGAAGTGTGGTAAAACATGGCATTATAAGAAAGATTGCAAGTCTAAGAAGGTTGATAAACCAAAGGGATATCATAGTACCACTTCCACAGAGGCGAAAACCTCCACTGAAGAAGGAGGTGATGTTTACTCGGCATCTACAAGTACACATGCAGACCATGATGTATGGTTGATCGACTTAGGTCCGTCATACCATATGACTCCTCACAGGGAGTGGTTCTCTAAATATGAAAAATATGATGGTGGTGATGTATTCCTAGAAGATGACTCAACAGCAAAAATCATGGGACGTGGAAGGGTTAAGTTATTGCTAAAATATGGAAGGATTAGAACTCTCCCTGGGGTTCTGCACATTCCAAAACTTGCCAGGATCCTAATACCTGTAAGAAAGTTGGATGATGCAGAAGTGGATACTATATTTTGAAAGAACACTTGCAAGATGGTACGAGGAGAAATGGTGTTGATGAGGGGAGTTCGGTGTGGAACTCTGTACAAGTTATTGGGAAGTACTTATACTAATGGGTGTAACAGTTCTATTGTCCCTGAACAGAGAAATAAAGAAGACAAGACGAATATTGTCCCTGGAAAGAAGACCATGTTGTGGCATCAAAGACTAGGACATATTAGAGAAAAGGGCCTTCAAACACTACACGGTAAAGGTATGGTTGAAGGTATGTCTAATTGCACTCTGGATTTTGATTTCTGTGAACATTGCGTATATGGTAAACAGAATCGATTAAGATTCCCATCTGGTGCTACAAGAGCAAAGGGGATCTTAGAGTTGATACACAGTGATGTGTTTGGACATGTTCTTGTTCCATCCCTAGGTAAATCTGTGTATTATGTTTCATTCATAAATGTTTTTTCTAGGAACACATGGATTTATTTTCTTAGAAAGAAATCTGAGGTATTTGATAAATTTAAAGAGTTTATTTATTCTTCTTAGAAAGAAAACCGAGGTATTTGATAAATTTAAAGAGTTTAGGGCCTCGATAGAAAATCGCATGCAGAGAATAAAATAAGGTATTGAGAACAGATATCGGTGGAGAATTCTAAAAATAAATTCCAAGAATTCTCGTAAGAAGTGGTGGTATAGCAAGGAAGAATACTAGTCCATACACTCCTCAAGATAATGGAGTTGCGTAGCGATGAATGGGACAATCGATGGAAAAATCAAGGAGCATGCCTCAGAGGTCAAGTTTAGGACAAGAATTATGTACGTATATGGGTACAAAGATATTACTTGGTCAATCGGACACCTTCATCAACAAGGATTGATAAAACTCCATAATGCAGGTAAGGACGGAAAAACCCTATTCAACATCTTAGAGTGTTTGGTCAGGATGTTTATGTACATTTTCCAAAGGAAAACAGGGAGTAAGCTAGATAAAAGGTTGAAAAGTGTATCTTTATTGGTTATAAAGATGGTGTGAAAGGTTATAAACTTTGGAACCCATAAAACAAAAGACCTGCTTACGCTGGAGATTTGTTGTTTTTAGAGAGGTAAAATTTGTGTCCAAAAGGGAATTCCTACCAACACAAGATGAACCCGGCGAAAATAGAGCTTGAGTTGGATGATGAAAATATGAATCATCCAAGAAGAGGAAGCGTAAGAAGAAGAAGAAGAAGAACCTCATACCCCAAGATGGAGAAGATCAATGAGGGAAAAAAGGAAACCATAAAGGTATATTCCAACTGATTTTGTTCAAATTTTGCTTTATCTATTACCGATGATGATCCTAACCTCGTGGAAGCAAAGGACCCGGGGAGATAGTAAACTCCTCGAAGAAGGCCATGGTTGAAGAAAATGGATGCCTTGGATAAGAATGAGGCATGGATATAATTGAGTTGTTAGTTGGAAGAAAATCTATTGGTAAAAATGGTTGTTTAAGAAGAAGTTTAATGCATAAGGTAAAGTGGGAGAAATACAAAGCTTATTAGTAGCAAAAGGTTATTCCCGTGCAGAGGGAATTGACCTTGGTGAGATTTTTCCTCCTGTTGACAAGTTAACTTCATTAGATTTATTTTATCTATTGTGGTTGCTTTCTTTGATCTCTTGAAGGGAACAAATGGATGTGAAGACGCCATTCTGCCGGGGATCTGGAAGAAGAAATTCACATGAAGCAAACTGTGGCTTTCAGAGTGAAGGGAAACAAAGAGCTTGTTTGTAAGCTAAAGAAGTCACCTTATATGGTCTAAAGAAATCACTCCTAGGATGTGGTACCAAAGTTTGACACATGCATCCTTGAATTAGGATTTGTAAGAAGTAGGGTTGATCACTGTATATTCCAAGTGTTGGTAATCACTTCATTTATGTAGCAGTTGTATGTTGATGACATTTTGTTGGTAGGGAAATAACATGGATGTTATCAAGGAGGTGAAATCACACTTATCCTCCAAATTTGACATGAAGGATCTCGGTGTTGCTAACTTCATTCTAGGGGAATGGAGATTAAAAGAGATCGCTCAAACAGAAACTTTGGCTGAATCAAAGAAAATATGTTGGAGACGATATTGCAAAGGTTTAATATGCATGGAAGCAAACCCATTAAGGTTCCTATTCCTATAGGGTGTAAAGTTATCTACGCATCAATGTTCCCAAGACACGAAGAAGAAGAGGACATGTCCCATGCCCCATATGCCAAAGCAGTAGTTATAGCTTGATGCGGGCGCAATGGTTCCAGAGGTAGACCGCATACTGCACATGGGATTTTTGAGAAGGAATATGTCAAAACCGTGGAAGGAGAATTGGATATATACAGCAGAAGAGGTCTTCGCATATTCGCGGCACTACCGCCATATGGATTGTGCTACTGGAGGAAGAACAGATTGGACAGAGTGTTGACATACGGCTTTGTTGATACGCATCGTGCTAGAGATAAGGATCACGTATCTACGAGGGGTATGTGTTTAACCTATTTGAGAAATCATTGATGAGAAAAGATAGGTCAGAGGCACTCTCAACTACGTAAGTTGAATACATGGCGTTCACCCATGCAAGCAAGGAAGCAAGATAGTTTACAAAGATTGTTCAAGTCTTGGTTGGTACAACACGCAGCTGAGATTAGATTTTCAGGACAGTTAGAGTGCAATCTTCCTCTGGCAAAGAACCTAGCTTATCATTCGAAGACAAAGCATATTGATGTTCAGTATCACTTTGTGAGAGACATGGTTGAGGAAAAGAAGGTGTTGCTGGAAAAGGTTGACACTTTGAAGAATGTTGTAGATTCATTGACAAAGTCTATGATCATAGAAAAGTTCTCCTGGTGTAGAGTAACAATGAGCATTGATTCCCTGTATTGTTGACTATATAATCCCCTGGACCCCTGGATGCAAAGAAAACAAGTGGGATAATGTTGGGTATGTGTTATATGCTTTGCATGTGTGTGTGTGGGCATGACATATATGGCAACTGCGTCTGACGATCCCTTGTAGTAGTGCTCTATTTGTGTTGTGTGCATCAGGCGCTTTCCTAGGGGGATCCCAAGGGGGCGGGTATTCCCCCCCTAGTTACGCACAGTGTTCGGCAATGGGCGGTAGCCCGGGGCAGCACTCCGAAATTGTTTTTGGGCAGTTTTTGCTATTTTTAGCGGATTTTTCTATTTTTAGCAGTTTTGTAAATTAATCTCGGATTAAGGGATTAGGGTTTTGGTATCTACGGAATACCTAAGAACATTGTATATATATTGTATGGTGAATGGTGAAATTGGATATAATGAATATAAGAAAGGTTTTCCCGATTGAGGGTTTCCAGTATAAATCTGTGTGTACTATGTCAATGAGTCATTGATTAAATTTTGTTTTCCTTAAGAATCTATATGCATTGCTTTACTTCATAGGTTTAAAACTTACAGGTGTGACAAAATGAGTTTGAACAGATTTCCTACTAAAGCGTGAGGTCAAAAGAGAAACTAATGACCAAAAAACTTTATAAAATGATGTGCGCCCAAGGTTTCTGGAATAGGAGAGTTGAATGGAAGCTGAAAACAAACATCAAACAACATTTATCTTAATCATCCTGAGGTAGGCATACCCATGCTCAGTACCAAAAGACTTAACGCATGGTCGTCAACGAATACACTATGGATCCATGAAAGTAATGACTAAGGATATGGCCACCAAACATACAATGTGGATCCATACCTCCATGAATTGATCAGGTTGTAGCCACAAGATCTTACACAAGTTGTCGAAAGCAAAGAAACCTGCCATTGAGGCATGCAAGCTCCAAGGAACTAATTGGTTTCTAATTTTGATTGTTGGATAATGTGTTGGAGTCGATAGGAACAAACTCAATGAAGCAGGGCCATGATATATCCCCCATCATTGACACAAAACTGATTAGGATGGTGATTTGATATGAGAGATAAAATGTGGACAGAATGACACTGGTATGAAAATGGAAAATACTGCAGAGGTTGATTGAAGCTAAGACTTCCCTTGAAAATTGCAGGACATGACAATTGACTTGGAAGAATTGAATCAATGAGGCATGGAACCAAACATAATGTGATGACAACCAAAGGTTCTCTTGGACGGTGTCAAAAGAGTATGACGAGACATAGAATTGGTTTGACTTGAAGACAAGCAGATTACCAAACTATAAGCAAAATGCAGACAGGTGACATGTTCAAGGGCTACTAAGAGAAATTGTCATAATGTTACAAAGGCTTGACCCACTTCCCAAATTTTTTCCCCATTCAGATAGATGAGTACCTATTTGTTTTTTAATGAGCTCGAGGAGGATAACAGATCCTCAATATAATTCACCTTCAGTAAGTTCCTCTCTGCATGCTTAACGAACATGAAGAATTAATGGCTTGATCTCAGATGAGTCCTTCAATGAATAGTTTTACGAGTCCAGAGAAGGTAAACTCGATGGTTCTTCATTTTTAGGGAGTTTGCAAATAACTTAAAGGAAACTCCAAGCATGACTTTTTCATAAATTTAGTCTCCCAAGCCCGAAAAGGTATAAAATGATACGAGAGAGAACTCTTCTAACCAAAAGAGGCTAGAGTATTTGTTTTTTGTAATTAGTATTATGAGGCTAAAAAGGGGGGGAAATACCACTTGAAATACGCCCTTTCAAATCCTTTAATGAGTGTGAAAGGAGACAAGCTCGCTCACCAATATTTTCATGTTTAGAGAATCTGAAAAGAGGTTAAAGGAAACTCCAAAGAGTTCATTTTTCATATAGATTTTACGAGTCCAAAAAAGTGATAAAAGTATACTCGGTAACCTATTCTCATGTATTTATGAGTAGGATAAAGAACAAATACCGAGCTCGATATTGGTTTCATTTTTACAAAATCTTGAAACCAAAAATAAACTATGCTCGGAATTTATGATCATGGTACCCGGAGATTGGTACTTTTCCTAACATGATATCCAGAGGTTGGTACTTTTCCCCCAACATTATTGGAAAAATTTGGTGGCTCAATTCCAGCATGAGGGCCAGAGGCTGGAAAATTTCCCACCAACCTTTGTTTCATCCTCCCTCTCTTCCTTGGCACTCGAATCAACTCCTGACTACTAGTAGAAATAGGTTTGTTGGAGAGGGAGGAAGGAAGAGGGTCGACTAGCACGGGAAGGTGAAACAAAGGTTTAGGTACAATATTCAAATGAGAGGAGATGGATTGAATTGCTTCAAACACATCCTTTTCTAGGTTGAGCAGCATGGTGTCACCAAGTGATTAAAATTTAGAGAGGCTAGGAACTACCCAAGGATTAAATTATTCAAGGGATCGTTGTTGTGTAGTCGAAATCATATTTAACGTGGAAACCTTTTTTTCAGGATCAAGGGGAGGTAAAGGAAAAGTTCCCATGAGAGAATAATCCTTAAGAATACCCATGCTTACACTTTCATAATGAAATTTGGAATCTCCCATGAATGCGAGACTATTAGTGGTGTTGTTATGGAGATCTGGCATGTAGTAGTCAAGTTGATTAATTGTCACAATTTTCCCTTGATGAGAAAATTGTATCATGCAAAAATCTATGGATGCAATGGCATTCATTTGATAGAACCAACTACGAACAAGCAACATATTATAATCCAGGGGTGCATCGACCACTTCGAAATAAACATAAATAGTTTCCCCCCCCAACTTCGCGGTTAGATATTGTAAGATTCCAAAAGGTTTGAAACCACATCCATAAAACTCCTGAAGTGTGGTAGGAGACTGGTTGAGATTAGGACAAATAATATCCCCCCAGAAAGATAAATACATGACACAAGTAGAGGTTCATTCATCTAAAATATTATGACAAATAGTTTTCCCAAGAACAACGGTGTTTATTTGAAATGCAAGTTGGTGGGAAAGACTTGTTTTATAGTTTTCTAGGTTAAACATGATAGTGTTGGATGACTCAAGGTCTACAGCTCCAATGGTTTCCAAGAGGGTGCTACATTGACTAGGACAGTTTTGAAGAACCTCAAGTGTCGACATCGCACAAGGTTCTTGTGCCAGATATTCAACGATGTTGTATTTCTGGGCAACACAGGTGTTCGGGTTGAAAATCGACTTATGAATCGTGCTCTTGAGTGGACGAAATATAGATTCAAACACTGGATTTTCTATCTAGAGAGGTCCATATGGAGGGGTAGTAGAAGTGGAAGGCATATCTATAGCACTTTCATGGTATTTTTTCCTGGAGAGGTGTCATATGTATTAGACCTAGTCGTCAAATTTATTTTCTCACCACACATAAGTACAGTAACACTTATGGAAGCATCCAAAGGATGACTTGCATTGCCCCCTTGTGGAGGATTAGGATTTTGTGAAACCATTTTTTGTTGCTGAGAGGTACCTTTAAAAAACTTAGTAACTTCCTAGATGAGGACAGTCCTTTGTATAATGGTCCTCTACACAAATGAAGCAAGGAGACTTCACCTTTCTCTTCTCAGCAATCTCTTGGGGTTTATTCTCCTATTGCGAAGATTTTTTTGATTTACTCTTACTTTTATTCTTTCCTCCAGGTTGTAGAGATGAAGTGGATTGGACCATATTCACTTTATAGGATAGATTAAGAGAATAAGAAAAGGTAGGATGGCTAGTATTCTACTCATTCAATGTGGTAGTAGACTGTGTTCTCAAATAACCTATTACACCATCAGAATGAACATTTGAAGGTGGTTTCGATGGATTATTTTATGGATGAGGAGTGTTAGGGATCAGATCGTAAAGGGTGCTAGATTGGGAATAAACCAAATCCAAATATCTAACACGACTAATTGCATGCTCTTCATTGACAACACCTCCCATCACAACATCTATGGTAATGGGTGGTAAAAGGGATTTCATGAACCATTCTACCAATAATTGGTTTGGAATGGCAACTTTTATTAACCGTCTTCGTCGCCTCCGCTCACGAATATGATCAGAAATATGAGTGGAAGTATAAAGGAGTTCAAAATATCCATACCAGTTCCATATCTAATCGGTAGTTGAAAATGGGTTAAGAAGGCCATCGCAAGTGAATTAAATTCATTGAAGAAACTCTGTGGTAATTCAATATACCACTTAGCTATTGAGATCGTAAGAGTTCCTTGGAAAATACGCAACCCAATACAAGCATCCACCAGTGAGTTAGTTGAACACCAAAGATGGAAATTCAACATGTGGTTATTGGGGTCTTCCCTAGGTTTTCCATCAAACTTAGGAATATTGAATGGTAACTTGGCAAGAATTATTGGCCAGAATGGAGAATGTAGTATGGGATCATTTGTCAATCTCAACAGTCCAGGGAGGTCCAAGGTGTCCAAGAAAGGTAATTTTTGACTGAATTGTGGTTATTGGTAATACTGATGAGGCATCGATATACCATTAGGACCATAAGTCGGTTGTAAATGTACATTATATCATGGTGGTCCTCCCATAAGTTGTTGTTGAGGAATCTGGGAAATAAAAGTGAGATTCGTCGGTTGAGGAATCTGGGTAGTAAAAATGGGGTTCAATGGTTGATTAGGTATACTTCCTTGTAAAGGAACACCTATTTGACTCAGCTGACCTCATGTAGGGTTAAAAACACCTAAAAATGGTTGTCCAGAATAGAGTCCCGAGGGAATAGGATTAGAGGGTCCAGCCTGAGCGGCTTTCCCCTATGAAGGACCTACCAAAGCATGCCCCCAGGGTTGTTGTTGGCTTTCAACAAAATGGTTCCAAGGTTGTCCCATAACTTTCCCTCCAGTAACAGGTTGGGTTACAATTATGATCGGTCCACCAACAAAGGGTTTCCCCCCAGCTAGGGTTTGCCCCCCAATAGGAATGTGCCCACTAGTAGAAAATTGCCCCCCAATTGAAACTTGTGTCAGAAAAGGATTATGTGTTGTAGTAGGAAGTGGTGTCCCAATGGGATTATATGGTATAAATGAACTTCCATTTTGCACAGGTACTTTTTGTGAAATGGTCGTAGTTTTGCTTAATTGACTAGGAAGGAAAAGACCCGAGCTACTTGACATTTGACTCGAAATAGTAGCAATGTTACCTATTTATCCCTGAGGACGACCAACTAAACCACTTGTGGTAAGCATATGAGAACCTAAGGAAAAGGTTACATGTGACTGTGTCAAGGGTGTCGAGGTAGGAAGAGGTTGGTTCAGAGTCATACCCATGTTAATGTGGATGTCTTGGCTTGAATATGTTCTCCACAAGGTAGAAGGAGGAGGAGTAGGAGTCTGAGCGAGATTAACTAATCCAGATGTCTGAATAGGGGTAGTAAATCCTTCTGTAGGGTTAAATTTTCCTAACTCTATAGCTAAGACTTCCTCATATGGTCTAAGTGGTATTTGGGAAGGATAATATTGTAGCGCAGATTCAAAATATCTCGAACAAGTTATATGTACAACGATTGGGAAAAAAGGGCCAGTTAAAGGGATATTTGCAGGAACAAAACCTTCCTGAAAACCTATGCCCCTTCTGTAAATTATTCAGGTAAGGGATAATATACACTCCATGTCTCAGAGAAAACTTGTTTGTTTATTATTCCTTTGTGGGAATGATCTTCCAATGAATGATGAGGTAAGGATCTGTAACCTTCTTAAGGTAACCCTTGCATCCTATGAGACCTATGAAGACCATCGTTGGCCTGAGTTAAAAAACAATCCTAGGGCCAACTATAAGTGATGAAAGAACATTCCCTTAAAAAATATAAAGGAAATCAACCAGGAAAATAGTATGAAGATGAGATATCAAGTTTCCAGTGAAGATATGAGAAGCAGTTACCACGACCTCCATGTATCATTCCTTATTGGTGAAAACAACCCTCACTTCATGGGGTCACCCTCCAAGGGTAATTAAAGTGTGATACAACATCTTCCCGAGGTGCCATGGGAATGCCCCCATAGTCACCTCTGTAGATACCTAGGAAAGGCCACTAAGGTTAACAACTCGTAGTCGACCTCCGGGGGGTACAGTAGATAGTCGGTATTGAATGTATGGGCAAGATATCAAAGTATGAAGCTCTTCAAGATAACTAAATACAAGTGGATAGGTAATACTCCTAAGGACCTCGAACAGATTCGAGATTCATGAAGCACCGAGACCAAATGAAACCAGTGATTTCTCAAGAAAAACACCCAATATATGTTATTTCCACTATGATTGGTCAATATTTGGAGGGGTAATATCCTTTGCTCTTATGCACGTGACCTCATGTTTATCCCCTGTGTTAGAGTGGGTTCCCATCTATGCATATACGAAAATTGGATTTGAGCACTCTTTAATGTTCTACAATGTTTTTAGCAATCTTGGACAATTTACTCACTTTTCCTAGTCCAAAGATTCTAATTCCTAGACTACTATTGGTGTGCTATAAACAAAAAGTCTACTTTATTTTAATTACATGTGGTTGATTCTTTATAGATGTTTCTTAATCAAGGGTATATGGATATGAAATTGATGATATTTTGACCTGACTCCCAAAACCATGTAGTAGGAAAATTAAATGCACAATTTATTTCAATGAATCCTACTTAAAAGAGGGAGAAGAGGTTTGTTTTTCTTCCAAATATGATTAAACACTCAGCACTACACTCAATGCATGCAACACTCGATGCAATTTGATTTTCATTTAAATGAAGAATCCAAATTTTTTCCAAATTATCAAAAGAAAATTCCTTTAAATTTCAAAACCAGTGGATGTTAGGTTATTTAACTTTTTCAACTACAATTCTACTTATAAATATATAGAATGCATAAATTTCTTTGTTTGATGATAACATGAAAATTAGATCAAATGCAATTCCTTTGATGCTTGTTTTATTTCAATGAACATGAAATACTCCAAATCTAAGATAAAAGAGAACATGAAGAAAATGAATATCCAAATAAAGGTGCATTCACAAGTTGAGAGAACTAAGAGACTTTCTACACTTGTTCAATCAAAGACTTCAAAAGAAAGCAATCACTCTTAAAAAGTATTAAAACCACAATATTCGAGACCAATTGATAGTAACACCAACTCTAAAAGGTTTCATAATTCAATTAGATTAGCAACTGCCAAAATACAACTATAATTCAAGAGTCAACTACCAACAAACTACCTCCAAGTTGACAGAAAAGGATTCTAAAACTGACAAGTAGAATGCTTGAAAGTTCTTTAGGAAGAAAAGTACAGAATTCAAACGCTTGTATAATCATTCAAGAATAAGACTGCTGAAAATCAAAATTGAAATCAAGGATCTGATTAACCTTGACCAACTTGTAACACTTTCAAAACGTAATCATAGGTGATTCTTGAAAAACAAGAGAAGAAGAGTGATATTTGCAATCTATATCAAGCAATCAAAGAATAATATAGGACAAAATTATGGATCGAAAGTCTGAGAAACAGAGGAAATGCCCAAAAACCAACCATAAGGAAGGGTGATGCTCCTAATACCAAGAGTATGGGGAGTTATTGCTAGGGTGACACTCCCTAAAATCCTGCCATAGGGCGTCAGTGGCTCTCTCTATGCCACTGGATGGGAGTGTCACTATTTGAAAAAAGGGTCAAACAGGATCAGGCTCATCCCAAACTAAAAAAATGTTTTATGAGGACTCTGTAAGCTATCCAATGAAGGTGAAAATAAAATCAACTTTAGAAACAAATTATTCATCAAGAAATCATACGAGACAAAAGGCTAAAATCCAAGGAAACAGCCATTCCCCAGTGGAGTTGCCAATTTATGTTGCAAGAAATATTACCCTACGAACAGGTTAATCTCCCCTTAGCCGATTTTTCTTCAACTAAGACAGAATAGAGAAAGTGGACACTAACTTCTCTTGCTCCTATATATTCACACATGAATATGAGAATAAGGAAAAGGAAATAAGAGGAGGTTTTCCTCGCTGCTCCTTGTTTCTCCATCATTGGATCCATTCCTATCTCGAACATGATCTCACTGCACTTAGACATATGATATTCCTCTTCTACTACCTACACAAAGTTATATGAAAGAAAATCTAAATAAATGAAACAAGCATAAACATTTGTGTGTAAAGTAAATGAGACAAAGGTATGGGAATATGCCAAGCTCATATTTATGAGAAACAATGGACAACACTTACAATCATATTGATGTTGAGAAAGCTTCCTCCAATGCTCCTCCTATCCATCCCCTTACTATATGATTAATAAA
>SNQJ01S0048034.1:8681-33133 GCA_010110895.2 Picea sitchensis
CCAATCCACATGGCTCCCTCCCTCCTCTCTGTGGCCTCTCTTCGACGGTCTGTACTCACATTATATCCCATGGAGGTTCACTCGCCCCTCTTGACGATCGATCATATGCTTATGGCGTCACCTTCAGCTCTTCATCCTGCGTGAATTCATTCCATCTCATGGATGATCCTATTCCATCAAGGGAACGTCGTTTCAACAATAATGGTTGCTCCAACTATTTCTTAGCGCCATCACTTGGCTCTTCAAGACGCCCGGATATCAATCTAGTTGGTATTCTCTCCCTGCTTACTCTGTCTACGTTCTTCTTTTCTTCAGCGCCTGCCTAACCTGTTTTCTCTAGAGTCTCTGCGTCAATATGTGGCAAAGGTCGAGAGAACCCTGCTCTTGTCTGACTTGTGTTTCGGAGGAGCTCCGAGAACAATTCCACGCTTTACACAGAGACGTTAGAAGAGCAGAGGAGCACACTGATGCTTGTCACCGTGAGTTTCAACGAGAGAACCAGGGGCTTCGAGAGGAAATGGCGAGCCTGCAAACTCAGTTGCATCAGCAGGAAACTTGGCATAACCAAGAATTGGCAATAGCCTTAAGGGGAATTAACAAGAACAGAAGACAACTCAGGGTTGTTACCCAACAATTGGCAAACCCACAACAACCAGAGAATTCTATCGGCTCTGGTGAGTCTCGACTCCCGTCCACCTTTCGCTCAACAACCAGCAATGACTGCCCCTCGACCCCTTCAGCACTAGGACATGCAGACCTTCACCATGCAGAGGTGAACCCAACAACGACACAAGTGGAACAAAAGGAAGATCCAGAGCCTTCTCTAAACCATTAGTCGGGTTTTAAATGAATTGTAAAATTTTGTTACTTTTGAACTTATATGTTGCCATTTTTACTTGGCAGAATTGTAGTTCTTATGGGTTGGTTGATATAGTTTATTTAGATTTCCATAGACAGATAGAATCTCATGGAAGCAACAGAGGTTTTTTCACTCTTCCATATGTAATTTTTGAAGATCGGATGCTCTTTTTTTAATATACAATCCCCCGACCGTTTCTGTTAAAAACAAACAATGTCGGTCATACATAACTAAAAAGTACTCCTCTTAACATCATGATGATGATGGTGATGAAGAAGAGAACGACGATGATGACGACAACGATGGTGGTAGAGGCAATGACAATAATGATGGTGATGACAACGATGACAACTTCGGTGATGGTAATGCTAATGGTGATGCTAGTAGTGATGGTGGTGATGATGGCAATGATGCTAGTGGTGACGCTAAGGATGGTGGTGGTGGTGATGATGATGATGGTGGTGCTTATGCTACTGGTGGTGATGGTGGTGGTGGTGGTGACGTTGGTGATGATGATGATGATGCTAGTGTTGGTGACGATGGTGATGTTGGCGATGAGGGTGATGATGATGGTGGCAATGGTCATGGTGATGGTGATGGTGATAATGATGTTGGTGGTAGTGGTGATGTTGATGGTGATAATGATGTTGGTGGTAGTGGTGATGTTGATGGTGATGTTAGTGGTGCTAGTGGTGGTGGTGGTGGTGGTGATGATGATGATGATGACAACAACGATGATAATAATGACAATGACGATGATGACAATGATGACAATGATGACAATGATGAAGATGACTATGATGATGAATATGAATATGAATACGATGATCGTGACAATGACAACAATCATGATGATCACAAGGATGACGATGATGATGACGATGACGAAGATGAGGACAAGGATGAGGATGAGGATGAGGATGATGATGATGATGATGATGAGGATGACGACAATGATAAGGATGACGATGGAAATGATGAGGATGATGATGATGAAAACTATGATGATGATGACAATGACAATGATGACAATGATGATGATGACGATGATGGCAATGATGATGATGATGATGACAATGATGACAATGGCGATAATGAGGATGATGATAGGATGATGATGATGATGAGCATGATGACGATGACAATAGGATGATGATGATGATGATGATGACAACAATGACGACGATGATGATGATGACAATGATGATGATGATGAAAATAATCCACTGATGACGATGATGGTGATGAGGTTGAAAATGATGACGATGACGACAATGACAACAACAATGATGGTGATAATGATGATGACAACACTGATGATGACAATGAAAACGACTATAATGACGATGACAACAAGAACAATTATGACAAAAGCAAGGACAATGGTGATGACCACAACAATGACAATTACAACCATGATGACAAGGACAACAACAATGATGATAATGACGACTATGAAGATGATGATGATGATGATGATGATGATGACGATGATGATGACCATGACCATGATGATGATGATGATGATGATGATGATGATGATGATGATGATGATGATGATGATGATGATGGTGATGAGGATGAGGATGATGATGCTAACGATGATGATGGTGCTAACGATGACGATGATGATGATGACGATGATGATGATAACAATGATGATGATGCCAATGGTGATGGTGATGATTTAATGAAAATGATGGTGAGGATGATCAAGATGATGGTGATAATGACGACGATGATGACAACGATGATGATGATGACGACGTCGACGACGATAACAATGATGATAATGATGACAATGACGAGGATGATGATGATGATGAGGATGATGATGATGACGATGATGATGAGGAGGAGGAGGATGATGACAATGATGATGATTATGACGATGATGACGATGAGGATTACAATGATGATGATGATGATGAGAATGAGAACAATGATGACAACGAAGATGATGAGGACAATGATGACGACGACGATAATTATGGTGATGAGGATGATGATGTTGATGATGAAAACGATGAAGAGGATGATGATGTTGATGATGAAAACGATGAAGAGGATGATGATGAAAAATATTTATTGATGACAACAACGATGAGGATGGAAATGATGATGATGATGATGATGATGATAATGATGAAGACTATGATGAAAATGACAATGATGATGACAATGGTGAGGATGATGATGGTGATGATGATGATGATGATGATGATGATGATGATAATTATGAACACCACGACGTTGATGATGATGAAAAATATGACGATGACAAGGATGATGATTACAATGATGATGATTACAATGATGATGGTGATTTATTCCCTTGTTATATGTGTACATTTGATCAATGATGCCTTCAATCAAGAAGATTAAGGCTTGAACTCCTCAAACTATAAAATGTTGATTATGAGGATGATGAATGTGGAAGAAATTTTGTATTGTATTCCCTTGTTACAAGTGCACATTTTACAAATGATGCCTTTAATCAAGAATATTAATGCTTGAACTCCTCAAACTATAAAATTGCTCCCATGTATATGAATGATGATGATGAACAACTCAAGAAGATTAATGCATGAACTCCTCAAACTATAAATAATTGTTCCATGTATATGAATGATGATGATTATGATGATGATGATGATGACAACGATGATGATGAATAATGTCTATTGAGACCAGTTCGGTTTACACAATGATGATGAATTACTTGGATTCCTTTAGAATTATATTTCTATGCTAAAAAATATTTAAAATAATATTTCCTAAATATCCATAGTTTTGATGAGTTAAAAGGCTAGGAAGGTCAATATTGTTACAAATTATATTTTAAAATTGAGATCTAATGTGGGCATACATGAGACTTTTTAAGATAAAATGCTTTTCATCCTCCACCTTCTTAGTATCACAAAGTTGACAAATTGTTTCATCCCACTGCATTTTAGGAATTGTTTAATGCCATGTTTCATTGTGGATCTTGTGAGAATTCTTTCTTAGTTTAGAAATGTTGACTTTCTTATATACACTAGTTATAATAGAAAGATATTTTTGATCTTATAGATTAGGGTTAATGACCTTTTTATAGTATCTTAATTTTCTCTTATTTCCCGATTCTTTATCTCACCACAATTCATCCTTAAAATTAGATGTAGTAGTATTTTTAATGGAGTCAATATTTTGCAAAATGACCTCCCCCTCTATTCTCTAATTATTTAGCCAATACTTGGCATCATTATGCCAACCCCTCCTGAGTCACAAGTGGTTTTGATTGGAGTTTGAAGAAATACTATAAACCTTTTTTCTTGCACATTAGTTGTATTTTGCTTGTACATTAGGTTCCTAGTCATATCCATACTCTCAATGGGGGGAAGACCCGCTTCTATGAAGAGGATATGCTAGAGTGTATTGATTGTAATTTTGAGATTATAAATTATAAAGTTCTTTTGGATTTTCTCAATATTTCTCCATGGTTCTCTAGAGATGTTACAACCCCAAATTGCACAACCATATAAGATAGAAAGAACGATAAGAGTATCAAAAGGAAGTTTCTTTTTTCCCACAACTAGAAGTTCATTGATTTTTCTCATACGTAGCAGTTGTTTTTTTTTTATATCAAAATTAAGATAAAAAATCCTTACCATCACTTTCATTGTCAAGTTGAATTTCTCAGTGATTATAGTCATGGATCAATAGTAGAAACACTAATTTCTTGTAGATCTTTGTTTCAATTATGTGATATCATTGGTCTTCAAGCTACAAGTTATGCATTTTATACCAATAAGAACTTTTTGAAATAAAGTAATCATATTGAATTTGAGATTATAACCCTTGGATTATGATGGCTTTTCCATTTCATTAGGTTTTCGCCAAAATTCCATGAAGCTAAGAAATGGCTATTATTAGGGGTTATAAGTGTGTTAATGGGGTTAGTGTGTTTGGATTAATAGTGGGTTAGGAGAATACTATAGTTATGGGACATAATATGTCTAGGTTTATATTGGTTAGGGTCTAAAGTGTTTTAGGGGGGGATCATGTTAGGGGTCATAGGGGTTGGGGGGTATTGTGTGTAAGGGGATATAGGAATTAGTATGCTAGGGGATCATAGTGAGATCTTTGGCATCACAATAAATATAGTTCAAAGTGATCTGGATTTATGAGTGAAACAAAATGAAACAAAGATATATAACATTAACACATATATATAGGGAACAATAATAGAGATATAGTGGAACTTAACTTCTATTCGATAAAGAAATTTGTTGAAACTGTAAAATGTAGAATGAAAACAATCTTGCTCGAATGGTGGTAGATAATCTCTGAGAAGAGATGTGGAAGCTATGTGCATTCATCTAAGCACACTACAATGAGGCCTCCAGGCCTTTTTAGCATCCAAAAGTAATAAAAAAACCCTAGACATCCAAAAATCTAACCATAGGAGATGAAGCGTAAAATGTCATGTGGGCCCTGATGGGGTAAGTTGGTACATCAACTTTCCGGGGTCGTAACTTTTGCATATGATCTTCCTTTTAGGTGTTCGATACCTCATTGAAAAGGTCTATCCGAGAAGTACAACTTATGTAGGGCGATAGTTGTAATACCCTAAGGACGTGCCCCAGTTATATTATGTATTGTAATCATGTTTATAGGTTGGTGAGCCAAGTGTATATAAGTTGGTGGGCTTATGTGTTATTTAGGCCAGAGAGCCTAGGTGTTAAAGGCTAGGAGCCTGATTTTTGTATATGTAATTATGCAAATCATTAATAAAATATAAACATCCCCATGTGCCGACCGACCACGAAGAAAGAGTGATGAGGGACTAAGCTTCCACAAGGTTGGGCAAGGGAGGGGGGGATAAGTGTTTGGGCATAGGGGCTGAGTTAGGGGGCTTGCCTCTAAAGGGGAATAATATTTTATTATTATTTCGTAAAGGCTAAGGTGGATAATTGATGAGTGTTGTCCTAAGTTCCTGGGAAAGGGGAACGAATGCAATTGTAGAGCATGCAGCTCCAGGAAGACAAGTGTCGACTTGGGTGCATGCAGTTAAAAGCTAAAGCGTCAGCCATGTTGGGGGTCCGCGGGTCATTCTTCCATCCTCCGCCTGAGTCATTCTATGATTCTTCCATACTCCACCTAAGTTTGTTGGAATCCTTCCTGAGAACCGTTTTGCCTCTGCACTCGAACTTTGTGTTTTGTTCTCTGGTCGCGCACCTTGAAACCAGTGGGAAACACCTATGGAATGATCTTTCATCTAACCTGTTCGACCTCTACATAGTCACGCATCCTAAACCCAGTGAGAACCCACGGACTGAGCCACGTCCTCTATGAACCTGAGCATACCATAATTGTCTATGTCATGTGTGTATAACTATGGGTTGTTGTGACCACACAATCCCTTGGTTGAGTGTGATTTGTTGTCGTCATTCGTTCCTTACTGAGCCTTACTGTTGTCCTCCTTGTGCTGGAACGAAGCTAAAGAAGCAGGTTGTCAGGCCTTTGTGCAACACTCTATCCAGGTGAGGGACGTGGTTGTGGTTGAAGAGGCAAGTTGTTAGGCCTATGAGTGACTCTCTCCAGGTGAGAGAGTGCACTGAGGAAGTGAGAACTCTTGGAAGGGGTCCTATAACTTCAACAGAGCTCAGAGAATTTTGGTTCAACTTGTTGTTGAAGCCCAAGGCAAGGGAGGTTTAGCAACCAAAGGACTGTCCTGTGTGACAGTGAAGGTGTATACTCCTGGGGTGGGACAGGCATGTGGGGAATGAGAGTCTGTGAGCAGTGGGCATAAGTGGCTCCTGGGAGAGAATCCTTCCTCCTCATAAACTGTGTGTCTTCCTATTGACCTTGCCTAGCCTAGGATTCCCTTGCCTGGTGGAGCTTAGTCCCAGCTCTGGGGTGACCTACTGCTGAGAGTGATGAGGAGCGTGGTCTAAGGCTGGGAGGTTCGTGGAAGGTCTGCACGCAGTTGGTGGTGTTATTCCAGTTTAAATATAACTATAATTTATGTGCTTAATTTTATGTTACACATAATGCTTGTATGATATCATGTATTCCGTTGCAAGTTCGAATTGTTGTTAATTCTATTTAAGTTTGAATGTTTAACAATAACTCTATGTTAAATGTGTCAATTTGATTTAATGCATATTATATGTATGTGAATGTTCTGCATAGTAGCATTGTCTGACAACGGGTTTGATGGTCGGGGACGTTACAATATGGTATAAGAGCATGGTTTCAATGTTGAGCCTGGATGGGCCGGATAAGTGGTCTTTGGACCCAAGGTTTCGAGTGGAAATGGTGTTCAGAGGAACCAATTTCAAACCTTAGAATATTTCTGAGTGCCAAGGGGTTACTTGGTCGTGTTACAAAGCTCAGGAGGAGTAGCGGTAGAGTAAAACTGCAACCTGTGTGGTATTTCACCACAAAGAGAGAGAGATCAACACTTGGGGTGTTGGAGTTGTAGGATCTGTTTGGGAAAAAGGAGAGTCCTTTATGACAGTCAGATCCAGAGAAGGTACAGGAAGGCTATCCTGGAATCCTTTCAGAGTTTGGCAATCGAGAGAAGTGGAATGTGTTGAGGCACAAACTTTTTAAGGAGATATACACCGTAGATCGTAGGAAAAGAGATTGACCGTTAGATCTGTGTCCAAGAAGGCAAAGGAAAGTCACTTCGGAGGATTTCAAGTGTGGAGTATGACAAACTCCCGAATTCCCAAAGGCTGAAGTAGATCACAATCGTCCATTGTGAAGGACACATGTCAAGAGATCATGTACTTCAGGTGGAACTACTTTGAGAGGAGGCAAGTGTTGTGAGTTTGAAACTCCTGAAGCCTGAAGTGTCAAAGTCACTCATAGTCGTTGATCATGAAGGAGGACACGGGTCGGTAGATCGTGAACTCTGGGAGAAAGCACTTCGGGCAAAAATGAGCGTAGAGGAGTTGAAACTCCCGAAGTCCGAAGCTTCGAAGTCTGAAGAGCCGAAGTGGTGAGTCGTGATGACATCACCTGGAGGTGACGTGGACACATGGGTTGTGTGCCAATTGTAAGTGGATTCCGAACCGTGGAATATTGAGATGTCATTTGGAATGTGGAAAGTGTCACCCATCTGAATGGGCCACGTATCAATCGCTAGTATTCTGCCATGTGGCATCCTGTATGAGCAGGGTTAGTGGGGCCCAAGGTTACGTAACGTAGTTAAAGGTCAAAGGACCCACAGTGGCGTCGATCACGATACATCAAGATCAATGGCCAGGAGACATTTTGGGGACCCAAGTTGCACGGAAGCTAATTCTCCAAGGCGGTCTCGCAATCTAAACCGCAATTTCGCTGAGGGGTTACGTGTCAGCGTCAAAAGAATTGCAAGATGAAAGGCGGGTTACTACAAACCACCATTGCATGCACCCACAATTGGAAAAAAGTTAAGTAATGTGACGTGATCACGTCACCAAAGGTGATTGGGAATGTTCGGAGATTAAAAATTTGGATGTGTGGATGTGGGATCCTCCGAAGCTCCGAAGTTCTGAAGACCCGAAGACCCATAACTCAGACACCTGAGGTTCCATAGTGAGTGTCAGTCGTCAGATGTTGAGTAGACGTGGACGGTTGATCCGCCCTACTGCGTGAGTTTGGTAACTCTAAACTCTAAGTGATTGTTGTTTTGCGCTTTGAAAATCTTTCGAAGTCGAAGGCCAAAGGCCTGAGTAAGCGCATATTGATCTAGTGCTTGGTCACAACCCATGGTTGTGTGGGTTGGGGACTGAGAGAAAGGGGCTAGTGCCCAAAAACTTCACAGAGCATAGCCCCAAAAGAAAATGGAGTTTGAAAGTTTTCTTGAATCAGAATTGTTTATGAATATTGTGGGATTTGTTAAGGAATGATGACCTGACAAATTCTAGTTGTATGCACATTATGTTTGCAGAAGTTTAACGAGTGCCAGAATCAAATAGAGTTTCCACTGAGTGAAAAGAAATGGAGGAGGCACATAATGCTTCTAGTTCAAAGAATGAAGCTAAAGGGATGAATGTTCATTTGGGATTTGAAGGGTCGAACTCCAATGGGCATGGAGAAGAGATAGATAAGGAAGGGCATATGATGAAAATCATTGAAAGATTGCAGAAAGATGCCCAAACTCACCGAGCAAATAGCAAAAATCTCATGAAAGTTAAGGAACAATAGGGAGAATTCAACTTAAATTTGATGAAGAGTCTAGAGAGAATAGAATGCACCCGTTGTTTTCATGTGTTTAATGAATGGTGTATTCAGGGACTATCTAGATAAGTTTGTCATAGTCTTTTTGGATGGCATCCTGGTGTATTCCAAGATAAAGGAAGAGAAAGAAAAACATCTGAGGATGGTGTTGCAGGTGCTAAGGGAGCACCAGTTGTATTCCAAGTTGAGAAAATGCTCGTTTTATCAAAAGTATACTTGGGGCATATCATTTCAGAGGATGGGATAACTGTGGATGCTGAGAAGATTGAGGCCATTAGGGAATGGTCAGCACCGAAGAATGTGACAAAAGTCAGATCCTTTAAGGGTCTAGTTGGCTATTACATAAGGTTTATCGCAGGTTTCTTGAGGATAGCTCACCCTATCACTTCCTTGCAAAGGAAGGAGAAGAAGTTTCAGTGGACACAAGATTGTGAGAAAATCTTTTAGCGATTGAAGCAGTTGTTAACCAGTGCTCCAATCCTGAGGATTGCAGATCCGACTGAAGACTTTGTAGTGTGTACGGATGCATGCAAAGAAGGACTAGGAGGATTCCTCAGTCAGAATGGTTTTTTAATTTGTTATGAATCCATAAAGTTGAAAGAGCACGAAAGAAACTATGCCACTCATGATTCAGAGTTGGCAACCATCGTTCATGCTCTATAGAAATGGAGGCATTACCTCATGGGAAGGAGGTTCAAACTGAGGACATACCATAATAGTATGAAGTATTTGTTTGATCAACCAACCTTGAATGTTAGGCAGAGTAGGTGGCTAGAGTTTCTTTGTGAGTACGACTTTGATATCAAGCATACACAAGGAAAATAGAACAAAGCGGTTGATGCACTCAACAGGAGAGTGCATGAATTACATGCTACAACCATTAGCATGTACCGAAATTATATTAAAGGAAGAATTTCGGAGGATGCAAATGCAGATTTGCATTACAAGGATTTGGTAGCAAAGCTACAACAAGGTGAGATGCCACAAAAAGTGGAAAATTATAAATTGGAAGCCGATGGAACACATCTGTACAAGAACATAATTTATGTACCTAATGTTTAGGACTTGAAACTTATGATTTTGAATGAAATGCATACTGTGCCTTATGCAGGGCACCCTGGATATCAGAAAACTATGGCAGCAGTCAGGAGCCATTACTTTTGGCCAGATATGAAGAGAGAGATTGCAGAATACATCACCAGATGTATGGAATGCCAGAAGGTTAAAGATGAGCATAGGCACCCAGCAGGGTTGTTGCAGCCTTTACCCATTCCTGAGTGGAAGTGGGAGGTAGTGACAATGGATTTCATCACATGATTTCCCAGGATAGTCAAGCAACATGATTCAATCATTGTGGTGGTGGACAAGCTTACGAAATCTGCCCATTTTATTCCATTAAAGACTACTCACAAGGCAGCTAATGTTGCTGATATTTTTATGAGGGAAATAGCACAATTGCATGGTATCCCCAAGACAATTGTGTTTGACAAGGACCCGAAGTTTACCTCAAAGTTATGGAAGGGGTTGTTCAAAGGATTCAGAACAAATCTAAACTTTAGTATTGCTTATCATATTGAGTCCGATGGATAGACAAAGAGGGTGAACAAAGTAATAGAAGACACACTAAGGATGTATGTGATGGACAAACCATCTAAATGGGAAGACTACCTACACTTGGTAGAATTCGCCTACAACAATGGGTATCAAGCATCATTGAAGATGAGCCTATTTCAAGCACTTAGGGCAGAAAGTGCAATACTCCAGTAAGTTGGGATAATCCAGCTGACAGGGCAGCAGTTGGGCTAGAGTTTCTCAAGGAAATGGAAGAGAAAATGCTGAAAATTAAGCAGAATTTAAAGGTTGCCCAAGATAGGCAGAAAATTTATGATGATAAAAATAGAACCCATAGAGAGTTTAAAGTGGGCGATCATGTTTTCCTTAAAGTGAAAGCTAACAGAAGTTCCCTGAAGCTGGGAAACTGTTCCAAATTGGCAGCCAGATTTTGTGGGCCATTTGAAATCCTAGAAAGGATTGGACCAGTTGCATATATGCTTGCATTACCTGCATCCATGACTGTACATAATGTATTTCATGTTTCATTTCTTAAGAAATATATACATGATGCTAATCATGTTATTGATTGGAATGTGATTTAGGTGGAGCAAAAAGGTGTCTTGCAAGTGCATCCTGTGCGCATATTGGACCGAAAAAGAAAATAGATCCGGAATCGAGCCATAGGGCTTGTAAAGGTTCAATGGACCTGGTATGGTCCTGAGGACGCGGCATGGGAGCATGTTAATGCTATGCGGGAAGAATACCCACATCTTTTTGAAGATTTTGAAAATCTTGTTGATGTTGTGTAAAAGTTGCACTGAGGACACTGAAAAAATAAGGGGAGGGGATTGTAATACCCCAAGGAAGTGCCACAGTTATATTATGTATCGTAATCATGTTTATAGGTTGGTGAGCCAAGTGTATATAAGATGGTGGGTCTATGTGTTATTTAGGTCGAAAATCCTAGGTGTTAAAGGCCAGGAGTCTGATTTTTGTATATGTAATTATGCAGATCATTAATAAAATATAAACATCATTGCATGCCGACCGACCACGAAGAAAGAGTGATGGGGGACTAAGCTTCCACAAGGCTAGGCAAGAGAGGGGGGGCTAAGTGTTTGGGCCTAGGGGATGATCTAGGGGGCTTGCCTCTAAAGGGGGATAATAATTTATTATTATTTCGTAAAGGCTAAGGTGGACAATTGATGAGTGTTGTCCTAAGTTCCTGGGAAAGGGGAACGAATGTTATTGTAGAGCATGCAACTCCATGAAGAAAAGTGTTGACCTGGGTGCATACAGTTAAAATCTGAAGCGTCATCTGTGTTGGGGGTTTTTGGGTCATTCTTCCATCTTCCGCCTGATTCATTCTGCGATTCTTCCATACTTCGCCAAAGTTCACCGGAATCGTTCCCAAGAACTGTTTTGCCTCTACACTCGACCTTTGTGTTTTGTTCTCTAATCACGCACCTTGAAATCGGTGAGAAAAACCCATGGACTGATCTGTCGTCTAACCTGTTTGACCTCTACATAGTCATGCATTCTGAACCTAGTGAGAACCCGCGGACTGAGCTGCGTCTTCTGTGAACCTGAGGATACCATAATTGTCTATGTCGTGTGTGTATAGTTGTGAGTTGTTGTGACCATGCAGTCCCTTGGCTGAGTGTGATTTGCTGCCATCATCTATTCCTTGCTGAGCCTTATTTTTGTCCTCCTTGTACTAGAACAGAGAAGAAGAAGCATGTTGTCAGGCCTATGTGCAACACTCTCTCCAGGTGAGGGAGGTGGTTGTGGTTGAAGAGGTAGGTTGTTAGGTCTGTGAGCAACTCTCTCTAGGTGAGAGAGTGTGCAGAGGAAGTGAGAACTCATAGAAGGGGTTCTATAGCTTCCATAGAGCTCAGAGAATTCTAGTCCAGCTTGTTGATGAAGCTCAAGGCAAGGGAAGTTTAGTAGCCGAAGGACTGTCCTGTGTGATAGTGAAAGTGTATACTCTTGGGGTGGGATAGGCATGTGGGAAATGAGAGTCTGTGAGCAGTGGGCATAAGTGGCTCATGGGAGAGAATCCTTCCTCCTCATAAACTATGTGTCTTCCTGTTGACCTTGCCTAGACTAGGATTCCCTTGCTCGGTGGAGCTTAGTCCCATCTAGGGGGTGACCTACTACTGAGAGTGATGAGTAGCGTGGTCTAAGGCTGGGAGGTTCGTGGAAGGTCTGCACGTAGTTGGTGGTGTTATTCCAGTTTAAAGATAAGTATAATTTATGTGCTTAATTTTATGTTACACATAATGCTTGTATGTTATCATGTATTCCGTTGCAAGTTTGAATTGTTGTTAATTCTATTTAAGTCTGATTGTTTAACAGTAACTCTATGTTAAATGTGTTAATTTGATTTAATGCATATTATATGTATGTGAATGTTCCATGTAGTAGCGTTGCTCGATAGTGGGGTTGATGGTTGGGGACGTTACAATAGCGCATGTTGTTAACTATTCCTAACCCCCCAAAAGTCCAAAAAAATGTCGTTTAGATCCTCAAAATGGCCCTGAAAGTTTGGGACTCAAAAAACTATTAAAAAACTGCCAAAATGAAAAATTGTATGTGAGTCAGTTGGAAGAGGTGGGTGGCCACCAATATCCACCTGGATCACAAAGTGTATTTGGGGGGTTAGTTTCTTTGGTTCATAATGTGTTAGGGGATCGTGAGACACTATGTGTTCAATATCATATTGGTCAAAGGTTAAAGTGTTTGAGGGGGTGATTCACTGATTTTCTTGTTAGAGTTATAGGGCATAACATGTAAAGGGTTAAAAGGGTTATGCATTAGGGTACATAGTGTGATCTAGGTCATAATGTCTATGGGTCAAATTGTGTAAGGGGTTTTAGTGTATTTGGGTTGATAATGTGTTAGGGGGTCATTATGGTTATGAGATATAATGTGTCTGAGGCCATATTGGTTATAGGTTAAGTATTTTAAGGGGTGATTGGCATGTCATGGGTCATGAGGCTTAGGGTGTAAGAAGTTAGATAATTTAGTGTGTTTATGTTACAATGTGTTAGGGATCATGATGTGTTTGGGGTCATAAATATCAAGAGTAGGGGCTTAGGGGTTATGGATATAAGCAGGATGAAAGATTAATGGGTTAAGAAACATATGCCTACACCTAAGACCTATTGTGTTATTCACATTATAGTGGCTTGGAGTCATAGTGTGTAATCCCATTGGTTGTATGAGCATTTCACCCTAATATATCATTGAATTTGTTAAGAACCAAATATCAAAATAGCATAAAAACCTCAGAATAAGTACTCAACGCGTTGACAAAGAGAGAATTTCATATAATAAGCCTCTTCGAGGGGGAAACCTCCTTATACACCACATAAATTTACAAATACAAGATGATTCTAATGAAAATGTCTCCTTGGTATATATAGGAGACTAGGAGGTACAATTACAACTAATGGACCCAAGCCGACATAAATAAAATACCAATATTAATGTAATATGCCTCAATTAAGGGGTTATGTGCCACCATTTATAAATTAACATGCCCCTCTTCTTAAGACAAGTGTTTTCTACAATGATTACATAATTATGGATGCTTCTGTATAAAAGACTCATCTTCCCAAGTGAAATCTTCAACAGGTAGTTTCTTCCATTTAATGAGATACTCTGAAATGGATCTATTCCTCAGCTGGAGAATTCTTGTGTCAGTGATAGCTTCAGGCTCCAATATGATTTTTCCTTCCTCTTCAAGTTCCAGAAATATAGTTTGAACTTAGATATTGTCACCTATAACCTTCTTTAAGCATGAAACATGGAAAACTGGGTGTACTCGTGAAGATGCAGGAAAATCCAATTTTTATGCCATAGTACCAATATTTTGCAACACCTTATAAGGGCCATAGTATTTTGGTGATAATTTATTATCCTTCTTAGCTTGTTTGAGGGACATTAGTTTGTATGGTTGTAGTCTTAAAAATACCCAATCCCCAATTTCAAAACTTATTTCACTACGATGTTGATATGCTTGTTGTTTCATGCGATTTTATGTCATGGTCGAGTTGTCCTTTAAGAGTTGGAGAACTTGTTGTTGATGTTCGATGTGATCTTCCACTACTTGAACCTTATACTTTTCTTTTAGAGAAGAAGTGATGGACGGTGGGTGATATCCATAGAGCACCATAAATGGTGTCATATTTGTTGCAATATGAAAAGAAGTGTTATACCACCATTCTGCCAAAGGTAACCACTTGAACCGTTGTGTTTGTTTATTAGAGACAAAGAAACAAAGCTATCCTTCTAGACATTTGTTCACTATCTTAGTTTGTTCATCAAATTGAGAATGATAAGATGAGCTATGAGCCAAATTGAGTACCCAAACAAGAAAATAATTATGTCCAAAAACGTCGAGTGAAGATGGGATCTATGTCACTTACAATAATCTTTGGGCTTCCATGTAGCTTTTGAACTGTCTCCATGAATGCGGTGGAAACTGTACTAGATTTGAAAGGATGAGAGAGTGCACAAAAGTGTGCGTACTTGGTCAGTATATCAACAATCACCATGATGAAACTCTTTCCTTCATACTTCGGTAACCCTGTGATGAAATCCATGGAAATATCCTCCTAGCGCTGACTTGGGATGGATAATGGTTGTGAAAGACTTTGAGTCTTAATTGTTTCCACCTTATTTTGTTGGAAAACTAAACATTCTGCCACAAACCTTTGAACATCAGTTTTAAGGCCATCCAAAAAAATTCCTTCTTGACCTTGTAGTAGGTTTTCAAAAATTCTGAGTGCCCTCCTACCAGAGAGGTGTGCAATTCCAAGAGAACCTTTTATTTGAGTTGGGAGTTCTTACATAAATATAAGCAATCTGTGTACCATAGTGAATCATTGCTTCATGTAAATGTATCTGATGCACTATAATCCTGCTGCAACCTTTGAATGAGAGTCCACACTTTTTCATCATTATTCCATTCATTCCTTGCTTCTATTATCCAATCACATTGGATGATCAAGATAGCACAGAGAAAGGCCTCAACATATTCATCCTTTCTTGGGAGTGCATCTACCACAACATTTTTCTTCCCTTTTTTGTAGATGATTTCAAAATCATAACCCAACATCTTGGTCACCCATTTTTGTTGTTATTCTGAAGATAGTTTGTAACATACCCAACCACCCACAAGCTGAGGTATGATACTTGCAAGCTCTCCCTTGGACTTGTTTCTCTTACAGATACCTTTTCATCGTTTAAGTATGAATAAAAGAAAAGACTTTAACGACATGCACAACAATGATCAGCAAGCATGCATAGTCTAAAGATTCAGATGGATGATAATTAAATATACAATGGAAATAACATTCAAATACATGTAAAATATACCATAATAGAGACCACTTATGTTTATATAAGGTGACACAAACTAGCTGCAGAACAAGGACGTTCCACCCAACCGTAGACACCACTACTCCAAATCTCAACAACAGTGTCACCCTCGAGCCAGGGCTATGAATCCAAAAGGACAATTCCAGAGTGTACTTGGGTTCCTAAACCAACCATCGCTCAAGCTCTCACAAGTTTCCCAACACCCACAACAATCCAAGTACCCAACTCTCTTCTCCCCAACCTGTGTCACCCCAAGAGAATGGACCTCCACCCTTATCTGCCACGCAGTCACTCAGGCAATCCTTCTCCTTATTTTTCCAAGGCCTCCAACATAGCTAGTCTAGAATATCAATGTTGGAACTCTCAGGACTCGTAGTTGTGAGAAAACAAGGCACAAGATAATGCCTCTTAGACATGCAGGCCCCAAGTCATGGTTGGATTGCACCAATGACCAATTACAACCAACTAAATTGTGGCTAAGTTCTTCAGCATTTCGGTTCCCTTTCACTTTGCAAAGCCAAGACACAGGTGAGGAGGAAACAATGGATGGGTTAGGGGGTGTATGGGGGTGTGTGCATGGGAGTGCATGAGGGAAAGAATGGGATAATGCAGAGGTGAGGGAGCAGATGAGCCGACGACCAACCCCACAATCAAACAAGGGATGGGTTTAATTATTTTCATGGGAAAATCAAGAACCTCCTGGCCTTCCCCGAGAAGCTCACATAATCGATACCCTTCCCTTAGGCAGAAAGGTAATTATCATAGGAATAAACATTTAGCACCTCAAGTCCCCTCTCTTGTGGAATAATAGCCCCCTATAACTCTAGTCCTTGTCCATCTAGCAGCCAACAATGTGTTTATTATTAATAATGATCAAAACATTACATTTCTTGGGCATACTGGCCCTTTAAACAATTGTTTGGGCATACTGGCCCTTTAAACAATTGTTTGGGCACTCGGGCCTCTCAACATTGTAACAATACATTATTTAAAATGGGGGTTCAAAACCTGGGGTGTTACATAGTCTTTATTCCAAGAAGTATTTAAGACTATCATGATATGTTTTGAACTTGAAATTTCTACCTATTAGGTAAGGGCACCATTGCTCCAATGCATGTAGTATTGTTATCATTTCCTTCTCATAAATGGGTTTGTGTAAGTCCTTCCCCTTGAGTGGCCGACTTTCAAAAGCAAGGGGCCTTCCTTCTTGCATTAGAACAACACCAATGCCATTTCCTGATGCGTCGCATTCCACAATAAATGTTTTTGTGAAGTATGGTGTTGTCAAGACAGGAGCTTTGCACATCACCTCTTTAAGTTGTTCAAAAGCTCGAGTTTCCTATGGAGTCCATGAAAATGCATCCTTCTTATTTAATTTTGTTAAAGGTGTTGTGATTCTTCCATAGTTCCGAACAAACTTGCGGTAGTAACCTGTCAAAACCAAAAATCCCCTAATATTCTTCAATGTTTTGGGAATTGGTCAGTCGATCATGGCCTCAATATTGTTAGGGTCTACCTTGACACCTTCATGAGATACAATATGACCCAAATACTCTACCTCCTTCACCCCAAAGAAACACTTGGATGGTTTGGCATATAGTTGTTTCTCGTTTAGTAGTTGTAGAACCCTGTCAACATGTCGAACATGATACTCCCAAGACTTGTTATAGATTAGTATATCATCAAAAAATAATAACAAAAATTTTATAAGGAAGGGCTTGAAAATGGAATTCATAAACCCTTGGAATGTGGAAGGTGCATTCGTAAGACCAAAAGGCATGACCAAAAATTCATAATGGCCTTCATGAATTCGAAATGTTGTTTTTGGGATATATGCTTCCTTCATTCTAATATGATGATACTCTGAATAGATATCCAACTTTGTGAAGTATATTGATCCATGTAGTTCATCTAACAATTCATCAATGACGGGAATGAAAAACTTATATTTAATAGTGATCTTTTTGAGCTCTCTATAATCTGGACACATCTGCCATGAGCCCTCTTTCTTGAGTACCATTACCATTGGTGCAGAGTAAGAACTTTGGCTAGGTCTAATAATGTCAGCCTCTAACATTTCTTCAACCATACACTCAAATTCACTCTTCTGGACATAAGGGTATCTGTAAGGCCTGATGTTAGGAGGAACACTCCCAGGAATTAGGTGAATAACATGATCATGATTGCGAGTGGGTGGAAGACCTCTAGGAATATTTTCAAATATATGGAATGCTTATCAATGATCCCTTGGAGATATAGGGGAATAGATGGCTTAGATGTTTGAAAATCTAGTGAGCATAGTTGTACAATTACACCATGATGACCCTTTTTCAATAATGTTGTCATGCCATTAGATCTTATCACCTTATTGGGTTTCCCTGTGATACCCTATAACTCAAATTCCTTTCCTTCCAATGAAAATTTCATGAAAAGTTCTTGAAAAATAAAATCTATTGTTCCCAATGATTGTAACCATTGGACTCCTAGTACAACATCAACACCACCCATGGGTATAGAAATCATTGGACTATTCATTACATATTCGCCCATAGCAATATTGATCTTATGGCCTTTTCCTGAGAAATTGATAGTTCCTCCATTTGCAATCATTACTTGAAAATCTAGCGCTAGATATATAAAGAAATTGAGAGCTTTGGCTAATTTATAGTGACTGAAATTACGAGTACTACTAGAATCAATTAGGACTATTACATTTTTATTTTTGATATATCCTTCGATCTTGAGGGTTTGAGGAGTGTTAATTCCAGCCAATGCATTACATGATATGGTGGGAGTCAACTCTTCAGAAGAAATCTCTTCTACGTTTTCATCTTGATATGGTTCTTATTCTTGTTCTTATTCTTCTTCCTCTTCACAATATATGTAGAATAATTTCTTCTCACCACACTTATGTCCCTTATTGTACTTGATGTCACAATTAAAGCGTAAACCTTTTTCTTTTATTTCCTCCAATTGTTGAGGTGTCTACCTTGTAGGTTGAGGTGTTTTATATGAAACAACATTATTCTCTCGATAAATGTTAGGGGTGGTCCTTCTAGTAGCTATAGCCATATTTTTACTTTCAACATTTCTCGCCACCCTGAACGCATTCTCCAAAGATTTGGATTCCCAAAGGAGAACCCCATGTTGAATGGTATCCTTTAAAGTTCCTCTGAATACATCAATCATGTTCTCATCTGGAATATATGTTACCTTTATATTCAATCTTTGGAAGTTCTCAATGTGCTCTGTAACTGAACCCTTTTTCTTGTGATTTATCAATTGGTTGAAGAAAGTATTTCTCATTGTATCCTCATAGTGTGCTATAATTTATTCCGTGAAAATTGTCCAACTGACAAGTGATTTACGAGAACAAAGCCATCGATACCACACAAATTGATTGGGTTCTTAATATAAAGACGCAATTTGTACCTTTTATGTGTGTGGAACATCATTTAGATCAAAGAACTACTCCATTAGGAGTATCCATGTGATTGGATCCTTACCATCAAACTCCATCATATCGATCTTATGAAAGGGGTTGGTATTCAACCCAAAATTGGAGTTTCTCTAGTCTTGATTCATCTTCCTTGTGTCCTCCTCATCATGAATTTCATGGGATACATTTTCACTTTCAGGTGGTCGCTTTATTAGCAAATTTTTCAATCCTTCTATGATCTCCCTTTTTAAGCCATCCATCTTAGTATCCATTATAGCTTCCAACTTAGCTTAAGTTGAATCCATCATCCCTTGTAGTTCATCTTTTGTTACCGCCTTCTTTTGTAAATCATTTATGTCCATGTGCATTTCCTCACCTTCATCAAGAGTTCAAGTAGGATTGTCTGAAATCTTATTTGGTGTAGAATTTCCCTTTTTTTGTGGCATGTTGGTCACGTATCACTTTTAAACCTTGATTTGGATGTGGGTCTGCTAGATGATCTTTCTTCTGTTGTATCTCCAAAATTTCAGCCCTTTTGGGTCTGAAATTTCATTTTTTATTTCTCTGATACGTCTTCTATGCAATGCCACAAGTCTTATCAAAATTGGATGTGCCAAGTGGAATTTATGGTAACTTCCCCACACATTCCTTATTTTTTTCCCTTCCAGGAGAGCGTACTTGTAAAGCGTGCCAAGAGCACAATATCTGATATTTGATTCTGAAACTTGCACCAGAAATACTAAAGACGCAATTTGTACCTTTTGTGTGTGTGGCACATCATTTAGATCAAAGAACTACTCCATCAGGAGTATCCATGTGATTGGATCCTTACCATCAAACTTCATCATATCGATCTTAGTAAAGGGGTTGGTCTTCAACCCAAAGTTGGAGTTTCTCTAGTCTTGATTCATCTTCCTTGTGTCCTCCTCATCATGAATTTCATGGGATACATTTTCACTTTCAGGTGGTCGCTTTATTAGCAAATTTTTCAATCCTTCTATGATCTCCCTTTTTAAATCATCCATCTTAGTATCCATTATAGCTTCCAACTTAGCTTAAGTTGAATCCATCATCCCTTGTAGTTCATCTTTTGTTACCGCCTTCTTTTGTAAATCATTTATATCCATGTGCATTTCCTCACCTTCATCAAGAGTCCAAGTAGGATTGTCTGAAAGCTTATTTGGTGTAGAATTTCCCTTTTTTGTGGCATGTTGGTCACGTATCACTTTTAAACCTTGATTTGGATGTGGGTCTGCTAGATTATCTTTCTTCTGTTGTATCTCCAAAATTTCGGCCCTTTGGGTCTGAAATTTCATTTTTTATTTCTCTGATACGTCTTCTATGCAATGCCACAAGTCTTATCAAAATTGGATGTGCCAAGTGGAATTTATGGTAACTTCCCCACACATTCCTTATTTTTTTCTCTTCCAGGAGAGCATACTTGTAAAGCATGCCAAGAGTACAATATA
Organism: Picea sitchensis; assembly: GCA_010110895.2. NCBI lineage: Eukaryota > Viridiplantae > Streptophyta > Pinopsida > Pinales > Pinaceae > Picea > Picea sitchensis. Next base: position 29,605 of record SNQJ01S0048034.1, read on the forward strand.
TGATATTTGATTCTGAAACTTGCACCAGAAATACTACAGACTGTCCACGATCCAATGCAACTAGTCTCACTTAATTTGGATACTCACTGAATAATATATCATTGTTTTACCTGGAACACTTGTTTGAGACTAGTTAATATGACTAGTCAACTACCCTATCGTACACAGGGTGTATATACCAAATTAGGATGACCCAGAAGCTTAATTTTTTATCAAAACTTCCTTGATAATATCTGTGAATATCCTACGAGTTTCAAGCTCTGAAAGGTCACAGAAAAAAAATTATAGAGAAAATTTTGCGATGATTAAATTCAGGATGATTCAAGAACCCAATCTTACACAGGATATATCTTAGAAAATTTAAAGTCTCAAGAACTGAAATTTTAATCCTAGGTACCTTGATCTATCTACTAAATAATCTCCAACGAGTTTCTTCTAAAATGTCGTAGAAAAAAAGTTATAGAGAAAATTCCAAGGTGTCGTAGATGCAGCATCGAAACCCCAAGACCTTGAGATTTGATACCAAATGTTAAGAACCAAATATCAAAATAGCATAAAAACCTTAGAATAAGTACTCAACACCTTGACAAAGAGATAATTTCAGATAATAAGCCTCTTCGAGGGGGAAACCTCCTTATACACCACATAAATTTACAAATACAAGATAATTCCAAATGAAAATGTCTCATTGGTATATATAGGAGACCAGGAGGTACAATTACAACTAATGGACCCAAGCCGACATAAATAAAATAACAATACTAATGTATTATACCCCAATTAAGAGGTAATGTGCCACTATTTAGGGCTTAACATAATTATTTAATATATAACTATAAATTAGTTTAGTTAGGCATGCACACGCCACACACACATTTTTCCAAGGAAATCCTCACAGGGAAACATGTTAGCCTATGTATTACCTTACCAATCACTAAGTCTTCATGTCACCTTCAATTGTATTATTAATTTAGGATATTAGTGATTTATCCTTAAATCATGACTAAGTGAGTTAGTTAATATTTCATAGACTAATCACCATGCAAGGTGTTAGGATCTAGATAAAATCTCTCTATGAGGTGGCATCACCCATTGTACTATATATTTGTAGCTTTGGTGTGATTATTATACAAGATGACTTGAGGCATTTCCAGTTGACCCTGTGTTGTGTTCTATTTCTTCACTTGGCATGAGAGCTCCTTTAGTCTTAAGGGCCTAGTAATTCCATGGGAGATGAAGTCTTGAGATGATGGTGCCACATGAAGAAAATGAAGCCAAGCTACCTACATCAACAAAATTATAGATCTACATTGATTTGAAGGAGCACTAGTAAAACAAGTTCATTATTATATCAATTTTCCATGAGAGCTAAATTTTGATGGACAAATGGTATCAAATTTAAATTATTATTTTGTCACTATCTATAGATCTATTCAATGATCTGTATATGCAATTGCTTGATTGATTTACATATTACATGTGAGGTCTAAAAAGAAAGAAAAAAGACAAAGGTATTAGAGATCTGGCACTGTAGATCAATAAAGGTGAAGATCAGGCCATGGCAGGGTTGTTTTTCTAGGCGACTCCTCCTCCTTTGTGGATTGGATGGGTTTGATTTCTTGTTCATTCATCTTCTACACATAACAAACATATACACAGGATGATTATTTGCAACAAGATGAGGGTTCAGAATTTGATGGAAGCCATCATTTTAGTCAATCCACAAATAATCCATCTTGAACACTTATAGTGTCTGATTTCAAGATTTGAGTTGAGAGAAAATTAAAAGTTTTTAAGATTTAAATTGAGTTGAGAGAAAATTAAACTTTTTCTTCTTGTACAAAAGAGTTCGGAGAAATGGGAGCTATAAGCCAAATTGTTGTACAAATTTTATATAGTCGAGTTTGGAGAAATGGGAGCTTAAGCCAAATTATTGTTGTACAAAGTTCATATAGCCAAGTTTGGAGATATTGCATAAGAGTTTGGAGAAATGGGAGCTATAAGACAAATTGTTGTACAAAGTTCATATAGCTGAGTTTGGAGAAATGGGAGCTATAAGCCAAATTATTTTTTTACAAAGTTCATATAGCCGAGTTTGGAGATATGGGAGCTATAAGCCAAATTATTGTTGTACAAAGTTCATATAGCCGAGTTTGGAGAAATGGGAGCTATAAGCCAAATTGTTGTACAAAGTTCATATAGCCGAGTTTGGAGAAATGGGAGCTATAATCCAAATTGGAGATATGCGAGATATAAGGCAAATTGTTGTACAAATGCTATTTTACCCATAGAGAAATGGTAGCTATAAGCCAAATTGTTGTACAAAGTTCATATAGCCGAGTTTGGAGAAATGGGAGCTATAAGCCAAATTGTTGTACAAAGTTCATATAGCCGAGTTTGGAGAAATGGGAGCTATAAGACAAATTGTTGTACAAAGTTCATATAGCCGAGTTTGGAGAAATGGGAGCTATAAGCCAAATTGGAGATAAGGGAGCTATAAGGCAAATTGTTGTACAAAGGTTATTTTACCCATGTTATGCCTTTAAACAAAAATTGTTGTACAAAGGTTCATATAGAAGAGTTTGGAGAAATGGGAGCTATAAGCCAAATTGTTGTACAAAGGTTCATATAGAAGAGTTTGGAGAAATGAGAGCTATAAGCCAAATTCTTGTACAAAGGTTCTTGTTATTTTACCCATGTTATGCATTTAAACAACCTTTAAACAAAATAATCTTTGTAAGATCACAAATGCATGTATCTTGACAAAGGGTAAACTCTTATTGAAAAGATAATCACTCATTAATATAAGAATTTGTTGAATCATCAACAATAAGAAATCATTTTTTTGTGGTGATTGTGTATTTGTTGTACAAAGGTTCATATATAAGAGTTTGGAGAAATGGGAACTATAAGAAAAATTGGTGTACAAAGGTTCTTTTACCCATTTTATGCCTTTAAACAACCTTTAAACAAAATAATCTTTGTAAGATCACAAATGCATGTATCTTGACAAAGGGTAAACTCTTATTGTAAACAAAATCACTCATTAATATAAGAATTTGTTGAATCATCAACAATAAGAAATCATTTTTTTGTGGTGATTCTGTCTTAGATTTGCCTAAAATTTAATAAGGGGGTCTTAGGTACATTTGGTGTTTGTGCAATGAATCATTGCTTAGATGCTCAATGGATTTTTGTGGTGATTGTGTCCTAGATCTACCTGGAAATGAATAAGGGGATCTTAGGTACATTTGGTGTTTTTGCGATGAATCATTGCTTGGATGCTCAATGGGTTTTTTGTGTCTAGTTTTGACACTACAAATGTAATCTATCATACAACCATACACACATGGAGTAAGAAGCAATTTGATAAAATCAACATAATTAATTGTTGGATTACTGAGAGGGGGGGTGAATCAGTAATAACGTAATTTTAATCCTTTTTCTTCAAATGTTATATCAATGTAGAATTATTATCCAATAATGAGCAGTAATAAATAAGCAATGAACAAATGAACAATCATACACA
>SNQJ01S0048034.1:33143-44367 GCA_010110895.2 Picea sitchensis
CAATCTTCATCTATGCATTCTCATCAAGGACAATACATATTATATTACATCAATAATCAATCAATCAATCCTTTAACATCAATCAATCACTTGACATCAATCAATCAAACCATTGGCATCAATGACAACATGATCCAACATTAATGTCATTCAAGCACATACACTTAATGTCAATCAGGCACATATGATCAAGAACCTGCAAAGACTATTCAAGTGTTCAAGTTATCGATGACATCAACATTCTAAAACAAAGCTACATCAACATTAATTATAGTTTACATCAATTCAACTTCAAAATCAATATCAATTTTGAGATATATACTTGCAATCATTCCTTTTGTAAGTGAAATCAAAATTAAGTTGAATTGTAATTATTGGATGAATTCTTGGTAGAATTTGACACCCCTTCATTTTTTGAAGTCTAGAATTTCTATTGAAAATTCTTATTGTCAAAGGGTGGAGTTGCAAGAATCCCTTCTTTGTTGTCAAGTCAATCATGACCTACCTATACAAGGAGGCCTCATTCGATCTTTAAAAATAGATCAAAGTCTTCAATTATTAGAGTTAATAAATACTCTAATAATCACTTCTTAAGATAACTCATTCATACTCAACAAAGCAACTCTTTAATCTATTCTAACTTGTTTGCATGTTTCACAAGCCAAAGTAGAAATGCTTCAGACTTAGTCAACGCTTCTTCATGATGAACTCCAAAAAAAGAATCAACATTCGAGAGTGAAGGTTTTCATAGTTAGTCATATTGTTGTTAATATTTCTAGAATTAAACTGTGTCGAAAGTTTTGAAACATCCAACGTTTCAAGTGGACACTCCAAAACCTTCAACATTTTGAACTAGTCCTTGTTTCAAACAACCCACTTTTTGAATGTGATGATGATCAACAATCAACACAAGAGAAACTTGAAACCACTTCATATGAAATTTCATATGAGGAGAAACAAGCACAAAATATGTATCAGATATGAAAATGAAGTTACCTTTCATATTCCAAATTATTTCAAACCAATCCACTTCCAATGTGATAGATTTCTTCAAGAAGTTTCAACTTCACCTATTCCAGTTTAGCATCAGAATGATAAGTACCAACATTGCAATCGAGTTGGTTATATGCATGATCAGTGTTTTGATCTCCATCCTTCTCAATATTGTGGCAAGTGTAATCATTCATCAAATAGATGCTCCAAATGAAACAAACCTAGAAGATTAAATATTCACTCAGAGTGGATCAATCCTTGGAAACAGTTATCAAAAACCAAGAAATTATATCAACATTACTACCAAATTCAATCTCGAGTAAAGACACATATTGTAGAAGATAGTGAAATGAGAATGGTATTATCCTCCACCTCAAAGGAGGAGTACAATTATGAAACTCTCCTACACCTTAAGGGGGGGAGTATACAAATCAAGTGAAAATGGTTAGTGGTAAACCAAAACCACCAAATCAATTAAATATGGTTAGTGGTCAACCAAAAAGCACTAATAAAGTGATGAATTGGTTCAGGGTAATCCACACAAAAAAAACCATGATGTCTCTCCTTTCAACTGACAAGGATGGGGGGGGTATTGAAGACGGTTGTCGAACTTAAAAGTTTTGAAAACAAGAAACAAACAATAATCGGTTGATGACATAATTAGAAAATGCCAAATGGATGACGACAACAACAACAACAAGAGCATTGCAAATATTTTATCACTTAATTAGACAACTAGTCTACCACATCAGGGAAGTTTCAGCATGGAATTTGGAACTTCAAATCAACATTTGGGAAGATCCAACATGGAATCTAGGATCCTCTCGTTTAGTTATTTATTATCCAATTGGGATACACTAGATGTTGTTCGACACCTAAAAGTGTCAAAAATGGTTAGAGGTCATCCCAAACCACCAAATTCGGAGATCACTTCATTGATTCACTGATTATAAAGTGGTGATACTACATGTTCACCAATTAGCAGAAGACACCAACTTCTTCTAGCTAAATTACTTGGCAAAAGATCGGAATGAAAAGTCACTAGGAAATGTTCAGACATTGGTTGTTTTCCACTTCTAGATTTCATCTATTTTCTAGATCATTTCAAATAAACCATCTAGCATCTAGTTTTGATGGTTTTTTAGGTAGATTTTTTCATTGACTCTTAGATCGGATGATTATGAAAGATACAGGATATTAGCTTTTGCATTAGTGTTTATTTCTTATTTTATATAGAGATATAGACTTGTGAAAGAGGGGTGGAAGGTTATCCTATGGATTACCTTACCAATCACTAAATCTTCATGTCACCTTTAATTGTATTATTCATTTAGGATATTAGTGATTTATCCTCAAATGATGACTAAGTGAATTAGTTAATATTTCCTAGCCTAGTCACCATGCAAGGTGTTAGGATCTAGAGCAAATCTCTCTATGAGGCGACATCACCCATTGTACTATATATTTGTAACTTTGGTGTTAATATTATTCAAGATGACTTGAGGGATTTCTATCATATTGTTGATCATGTGTTGTGTTATGTTTCTTAACAAAACCCAGGGAACAATTCCTGAGATCTGTGGATGGCATCCCTAGTAAACCCATTGGCAGAGAGTAGTGCACCTCATCCAAGAGGATTTACATTGGACATTTGTTGACATATAACTAGTGAAATGTCAAACAACATTGGCAACAACAAGTTGAGCTAACCCCAATCTTGTGTGTGTGTGTGTGTGTGTGTGCACCCCAAGTGTTTATTCAATCGTTTGGACTATCTATTAAAGACATGTTGTCAATGGAGAGATTATAGACCCAAATTTAGTCAAGTCTTGTAGGGTTACCAACCAATTTTTCAATTAACAATCAATGTCATCTTCCATTTGATATTCTAAACAATAGGAGAAAATATTTCAAAATTTTCTCTTAGATTTTTTTTTCTTTCAAAATTATATGTATATATATAGTAAATGTGTATTATAGACAAAATAAGTCATTGTATTTTTTTCTAAATGACCTTTTAAATGTTGTTGATGAAAATATTATAGATGATACGGAGAATGTTGTTATAGACACAATAAAACTTGATGTCATAATGGATAACACAATAACGTTGTCAGTAACATCATCGTAAGTGAGCATTCTTTTAAAGAAAAGGTATGATATAATTGCCAAATTTAAAGAAAATGTATGATATTGTTGCCAAATTTAAGGTTTAAATGATAGGTGTTGAAAGAGATAAAAAAAATATGAGTGTTGTTCAATGTTGAGGAAGAAGAGGATGAACTAAGAACAAGCTTTCAGAATTATTTTTATTACACATTTCGTTATTATTTTAAATTTTTCATATTTAAATGTTTAATTTATTTATCTTATTATATAATCTTATAGAAATCAATATTTAACAAGGGTTGCATGGCAACTTAGTCCCTTCCAAGTAGATTTAGAAATGGAGATGATAGTTGGCACCCTATATTGATTAGGGTGAAACATGAACAATATGCTAACAAATGAGCTAGTTTCATAGTCTTAAAATAAATCAACTTCTTTTGGGGTTTTTGTTATTTTAAATGAATTCAAAGAATTTGACATAGATTCACAAGGGATGGAGGAAGAGGTGTTGCTTCATGATGACACATAGTTTATAGATTTTTCATAAGCGGTATTGGACAGGACCTCTACCATAGTCTTACTTTAAAATGGTTGCAATATAGTTATGGGATTAACCTATAAATTTCCTTCTAATTAAGTTGAGCTAGCCACACCCGGATGGGCTGACACTTGGTAAGAGGAGGGGGACAGGTGGTAGGGACAGTTGGCGGGGGGAGTTAATATCCCAAGCCGCCACCCCCAAAGCAATTAACTCCCCATGGTGTTCACCATAAGGGAAATTAACTCAGTGCGCCTGGAGGAGCTCTCGGACGAGCGATCCAGCTAGGCCACTGGTACCAGGTGCCTGAACCAATCCCATCAGCCTTCAATGGCAATGGGAGGGGCATAAATGGCTCCCAATGGAAATAAAAATGACCAAGGTGCACATTTTTGCCTGTCATTTGCAAGCTACCACCTCTTCATAGTGCTACTCGACCCTCCTGGCATCTTTGCCTGCCTCCTGTGCAACCTACGAACCTCCCCAGACCACAATCACCCTCACCCCTGGTTCTCACCACCATGCCCCAGGAATGAGGCAAGACCAGGCGGGCCACCAGGAACAAGAACGCCATCACCTAATATAATCGGCTCACAGCCTCTCAGTGAGCCTTGATTGCCCAATTCAGCCGCCCCCACAGACCTACCAAAAACTCTCAGTCCACCCTGCGCACTCCAAAAGTGGAGAATCTACCTATGTTTACCCATACTCAAGCTCAGTCTCCCCTTTGCATTCCCAAAATGGAGACCCCGTCTCTCACTAAGCATTCTCCACCACCACCCCAGCACTTACCGACTATCCTCAACACAGTCAAAGAGGAGGCACTACCCTTAATTCAACATCCTGGCTCAAAGTTGGCTTCCGTAGGGCCACCTTCAACTTCACAACCAGGCCCGAGCCTCATGAAAACGAAAGGGTCTCCCTCCAGGGCAAGCCTCCCAATCCCTTTTGCCTCCCAAGACTTTTAGCCTCGCAGGTGGGAAGGAGGATGCATAGTGGAGGAGGAAATCCCCCTAAGCTAGCAACTGACAGGAGGTGGGGAGAAACCAATTACAGTGGAAGACACACGCACAGACGGTGATGAGGAAGGCTCACACTACACCTATCATCTGGCAGCAGAGCATCTTGAGCCCCTCTTTGACATCTAACAGCGGCAAGACGAGCAGGTGCATGGCCAAAGGACAATCCACCAATGACTGGATCTGTTGTTCGAACAACTCTCAGATGGCCCACCACAAGCACAATGCCCCACCTGCAAAAATAATTTTGTCACGGTCTACACCGCCCATGGACATCCAGGTTCCCCAACAGCTTGACATGGCCCACCCTGACTCTGGTTCTTGTCAATTACAGTTTTCAGAATGAATAGTGATTATATTTTCACTCTTTTTTATAGTTGTGTAACCATCTTAGTAATGGCAGCTCTGAATGAAGCCTTCCCTAGGCTAGCTAGTGGGAACAAAGTTCTTGTTGAAATTATCAGCTTTTGCTCAATTTTTGTAAACTGAATCTCTGCCATGATAGACATATCACCACTTGGAGCCACCTGTTCTGGTTTCCCTTATGTGGTGGAACAGGTGGCTGCCAAACGATATACAGTTGTACACTCATGATGATATAATACAAGGATCTTTTTTTATTTACAAAAAAAAAAAGTTGAGCTAGCCAAATAAAAATCACATTTAAAAAAGAAAAATTACACATTTCACATTTTATAATATATATTTTAATTTATATAATAATTATTATATTACATAATATTATCTCACCAAAATTAATGTGTTATGAACTGACCTATTTTATAATATATATTTTAATTTATATAATACTTGTTATATTAAGTAATATTATCTTACCAAAATTAATGTGTTATAACATGATTGACACGACAACTACAACACAAAACATCATCATCATTTCTCACTTTTACAAAGCTCGACTAGAGATCAAAATCCAACTATAGTTTATGTCAAGCAAGGTGAGGCATCCATATTGGGAAACCTAATTTATCCATATTGGGAAACATAAATTATGGTGGTGTGATAAGTTTGCTTTATATGTTATATTTGGATTTTAATAATTATGATGTGTACAAGGAATAGTTATGCAAATGATACTTATAATAAAGTTTATTTATTATGTAATTAATTTTAAATATTGAAATACTTGAAGGCAACAATAAGACTTGAAATATATTAACCAATCAAAGATGAGAAAAAACAAATATTTTTATTATATAAAAAAAATATTTATTTTTTTAAGTTAAACATTACTTTTTCACACACAAATTTAAAATAAAAGGAAAATTAATGTCAAATCAATAGCAAACTCATTGCTATAATCCCTTGGCAGGATTGCTATAATCCCTTGGTAGGAACTAATAACATGATTTAATCTGGTCTTAGAGCAATGAAAAATTTACCCATGACAATTATACATAGATTACTATTCATATATCTTTATTTGATATTCTCATATATACTTGATAGTCAAATTTCCTATAAATGGTATCATGAATCCATAGGAAAAAAAGAGTCAACCATATATGTCTTTTAAAAAAAATATTTATGATTATTTAAAAACTTATAACACATTTATTTATTGATATAATTGATCATATTTTAAAATTATATATTTTTGAAAAGAAATATATATTTTTCTTGAAACATGTTTTTTTTAAAGTAGTATTCTGTTTTCATGTTTTTTTAGTTTATTTCACTATGAGTTTATCAAAAGTATGTAGATCAATATTTGTTGGATGTGGAATTTAATTTTGTTGAGATTTCTCAATAAAACAAACTTCATAAAAATATGTAATTTTAAATCTAAAGCATTGATGTTTCATTATCTTTTTTATTAAAAAAATTAGTTCACTCCACAAAATAATATAATATGCTTATTTTCAATCATATCCCTATTTCTCTAGATTTCAATAATCTAAAGTACCATGTCTAGCAATTCTTATCATACTCACAATCCATCTCAAAGGAAAACATTTCCATTGTCTTGTTTAAGAATGGTAAGACTTTTATGTGTGCTAAATACATTTTACCTATAGTATTGTGTTTAGTACTCATCTTCATAGACTCTAACAGACAAATTGATGCATAGAGAGGGTCCCTTATTCTACAAATGAGTCTCATACACCAATTTGGTGCCTGACTCTGTTGTGACCTTAAAATTATATTATTATTCTTATATTATTTGTAGAGATCCATTGAATTTACACCATCACTAAAATCCAAAATCGTGACTTCCTTATACAATGTCAGTCTTTCAAAATGTAGACAAGAATGTGGGTGTAGATAAATACATGTTTGTGGATGAGGACATAGCCTTAAGGCTCATGGTCACAAAATACTTGATAAGACATGAAGATTCATATATAGAATCTTTTATAAAGAATTGTTTTAATTGTTTAGAATTGTTGATTATTAACAGTTTGGGTGAGTATGAGGAGGTCACTAACAATCCTTGAACTAGAGTAACAAGAATCATTAATGAACAATATTGGAGCTTCGGCCAAATAATATGGATAATGAGGTACAACTTGTCAATTATTTAAATGACCAACTATCTAAGACCAGATATTATGTTCCTCGCCAAGTGTTGAGTCTCTAATGGATAGGTTGCCATGGTCATTGGGTGTTGATGAGGCATCCTCGCTTGACCTAAGAAAAGGTGCCGAAAGTGATTTTTTTGAGTTTTAGATCTACAGCATGGAAGAGGACAATGATAGTGGTACCTCTACAAAATTTGGTCAGACTAGGGATAGTTATGATGAATCTTCATCTCTTTCCATGTTTGTTGGTGTACCTCTATGTTCAAATATTAGTTTATTGTAGGTGATTAATTCAAGAAGTGATATTTTCAATGCAACCTCTATCGACCTAGAAGTATGCTCTATTGATTTGATCGACGATCTAGTAACATTCTAGTCTGATATCTCGATCAACGTTAATGGTTTTGGTTTTTTTGGATCTAGGATTAGTATTAATCACTTGCAAGAAGGTCAGTGCAAGGAAGAGGAAGGACCCAGAAGGAATAAAAAATGTAAGGTAATAAAAAGTCACGGAGGGGAGGTATCTTTAGTGGTGGAGGAGGAAACTGCATTGAACTAATTTATCAATCTATCTAGTCCACTACAAGGAGAACACCTTATAGAGAAGGTTTTTACATCAATGCGCCTAGATAGGAACAAACATATCGATGTGCTCACAAACCGTACATAATTCCCTGGTGTTGAACTAATAAGGCACATAGATAACCTTTATTAATATAAAATGCTAAAATATTGATTTTGTTTTCTTAAATTAAATTGCATATTAACAATCCACGCTAAATTAAGAGCATCGATGCACGTATGAAGGATGCATTGGATCAGGTTAGAAAGGTTGGTTATTCAATAAAAAAATTAATGTAAAAAAACAAAAAAAACTTTTCCAGTGCACTTAAAAAACCTAACCGCCTTGGTGCATATACAATAGTGGCAATCTAGAAAATAATAGTGGTGTGCTTAATAATATTATAGCCTTGATATTTTTTAACATATCCAAAAATCCAACCCTTTCATTACTCATACTGCCACACACCGATGTGTCTTACCGTATGGGGCACCGTGATAGGGTAAAATAAATAAAGTTATCAGTGCATTCGGGTACTAAATAACACACTCATGCATCTTACTATCAGGCACATCGCGCAAGGGTAAAAAAAATAACCAAACTGAATTTTGTTATCACATTTCCTTCTATGTTTCCAACCACTCACAAGAATCGATGTTCAAACTCCTTCTACGAACACCCCATTTGCAATGCTCTACAGTGTTGCTTCCTAAATTTGATAGCTTTTCCTATAGATTCCATTCATTTTGAAATTTTGAAAATTAGTGCACATTTTCAGTGTTTATCTATGGGGAAACCATGCCTCCTCAGGTGAGAAGAGACCATGTAAATTGTTTGGTACCTCCTTATTTTCAATTTCATCAAATCAAAATTTGAAATTGAGCTTAAATTTGGCCTTTTTTACATTATTTTTTAAATTTTGCGCGATTCGTTTCATGAGTTAGGCTCACCCCAGACTTGACAATGCACCTTGTGAATTTAAAAAAAACATTTCTCGTAGTGCATCTTATGAGATGTCCCATATCCAGTGCATTATAATACACAACACACCACTTAAAACTTCACACAACGCATTGGAATGGCATGTGTGCATTACTAGTGTCTCTCATCTTAGAAGAGGCATCGACTTTGCAATAAACCCATAAGTGCATTCTAGATAATCAATTGCACTAGTGCACCTCACCACACTGCACCACATATTAAAAAATTAGCATAGCGGTGCATTTGGTGGGATACCCCATCACTAGTGCATTATAAGAAAACAATGCACAACTAAAAAAGATGCATTGGTTCTCCCAATAACATGGATCAATGACATGTTCAGTGTGCATTAACGACGTGTCTCATATTAGAAGTGGCATTGGATTTTCCATGAACACTCTGGGGTGTTATAGAGAATAAATCACACCAATGCACCTCACTACACCACGCCACATATTTAAAAATTATCATAGTGATGCATATGATGGGAAACCCCATGATTGTTGCATTATAAAACAAAAAGCCTCACTAAAAATACACAATGGTTCTTTTTGCTCCATTGCGCACTGAATTTATCAATATACATTAATGGTGCATATCGTTTAGACAAGACACCACAAGTCAATGTGTTATAGGGAATAAACTGCACCATTGAAGCACACGACACCCACCACTTATTAAAAAATTAGCATAGTGGTGCATTTGTAGGGATGCATCACTAAAAATATCAGTGTGCATTAATGGTGTGTCTCGTCTTAGAAGAGGCATTGTGTTTGCAATAAACCCACCAGTGTATTATAGAGAACTAATCGCACCATTGCACTGCATTGCACCACACATAAAAAAAATTAGCATAGAGGTGTGTTTCATGACTAAAGTAGCATCTACTATGCCAAATAGCATGGAGCACCATGAAAATCGTAGTTCTTTTTTTCCAATATAGCACATGGGTCATGGTGTGTATTATCTATTAAAAGCACACCAATTACTTTACCACATTTTTTTTGCAAACATAAATTAATTTTAGTTTTTTATAAATACAAATGGTTATATATGTGTGTGTTTTATAATTTCAATTTGGTTATCTATACTTGTTCCTAAAAAGAATTGTATGTGAATCAAAAATGGCAATGATTAGCATAGGAGCGAAAACATTAGGTCGACACATACAACTATGTACATGAGTGGGAGGCCAAAGAGAGGGGGAGGGAGAGGGAGAGGATACCTTTCCCTATTGCACCTCATAATCATGCCTTTTTGAGGAATATTAGCATCCTCAAATTTTAGGAGGAGGCTACATCGCTCGAGGGGAACTCTTCCTTTTTAAAGAAGTTGATATGTCACTGGGATTATGTTAGGTAGGCATTCATGGTCAATCTTGATCTATGGTATCATCCCAAAGATGAGGATATTTATTTTATCATAGGGCTATCTAGGAGGGGGGAGGTTTGGCCCTAGTTCCCTAATCTATCACCTGGCATTGCAGGAGAGATCCAACTGGCATATGTGCAAAGATATGATAGTTGTGACATTTTTGACACTACATACTTCCAAGTTGTTGGTGGTCAATTGTGGATAGATGCATTTGATGCGAAGGAGGTTAAGTTCCTATCCCTTATTTTCAAAACATCGGTACACTTTACCTCTGATTAGAAATACATTAAATTCTCTTTGATGTACTATGTAGATAACTTAGTTCAAAGGCCTCAACTGATTAGGTGGTCAAAGATATTTTTGTGACAATTTTGTTTTGCATTGAATAGTCATTGCTCTATTTTTGATGGGAGGTTCTTCTTCTTTTTTGTGTAGAAGGAATTTACTTTGTTTTTTGAGAGGTTTCATGTCACTTAACCAAAAAAACCTTGATTCCCTCCTAGGCCTACAACCCATATGTGTATGCGCATGTGGGGGAATGTTTTTCCCAAGAGGAGATAGTTGAAGTGGCTATGTACTCTAGTCGATAGAGAGATTTGTGATTTCTTGGTTAGAAAGGAAAACCTTGTCCTCGATCTTGTATTGGGCATTTAGTCTCTGGGGGTTAAATTTGGAAGCCTATAATTATAACTACCCAACCATTGATTGGGATTTCCATATGGGTATTCTACACAATGTATTATGGGATCTTAAGTCCTGATAAAACTAAATGCTATCATAATTTTCCACCAACACTTGTACTCTTTTAATAATCCTACTCAAACAAATGTCTTTAGGCATTTTGTGTCAATGCATGTGTTGGATCATGGTTGTAGAATATCCCACCACTATAATATTATATGTCCCTCTATTCTTTAACAAGTTCAGTTCCTAATACAAACCTAAGGCCTCTGATACTTGGTGGAAATTTCCAATCCCCCATGCAAATCTTAATGCATGATTTCCTTCGAGGTCAATGATGATCCTTCACACCTGCCTCCCTTGATTTCACAAAGTTTATTATACATTATTTCAAAACCCATATGTGTGTGTGAGAATGTGTGTG